>JASCZW010017882.1:0-16345 GCA_034211315.2 Aedes japonicus
ACTAAATGCCGCTTGTTGCATTTGCTACTTCCCCAAATAGTGAGATCCGAAAAGGATACAAGATACGTTACTACAAATGCCTCAGGATTTGGGTTGACGTGGCTTACCCCATTCCTTTTTTGGGAAACTGAAAATCGATCGTTGACTCCGATTGTTACCTTCGCTGAGAAAAAGCAATACCGGTACAGCACCTTTCGGCAAAGTCAACCCATTCGCTGATTGAAAACTGAAATCCCATTTACCATATTGGCAATAATTCACCACACCGAAGCATCTTGATAAGAGTTCTGCAGGAGGGTCCCCTCTGAAAATCCAAACAATATTGTATTGAAATTGAAGCGCTGCTGTCTATTATAGATAATGTGTGGCAAGCAAATCCCCCTCGCGATTGTGAGGAAATGGGGATGGGAAGGATTCGCGGGACGGGGCTGCGAGTTGCGATATTTTACTTTCAAATTTATTCAAATCGATTTTCCCTCCTGTGCTCTCCGGGAAATCCTCCCGCGGTTGATGCGAACTTGCGAAAGCTCAGAGCTCAATTCAATTGAAATTCAAATGAATCGTATTTAGAGTTTATGGGGCCCAGGCCCAGGCATTATTCGAACAGTGGAGGTGGAACAATATCGATTTGTGGCAGGCAGCCAACTTTCAACTTTGACACAATTTGCGAAAGCCCCGCAACCAGTCATGGGAAACAATCATTCGTTCAATTTTTCGCGGTAGGGGTGGTCCCTGTGCCGGTGAAACGGAATTAACTGATACGATCATCCACATTTTGAATAGTAATTGATTTAATGTGAACCGAGGGATTGTGCATGCGCATGTGGGCTTCTGACTCCAAACCGGAGAGGGCTATCATGTTCCAGCATGTGTGTCTTGCCAAAGCACAACTATGGTATAAATAACTCTCTCAGATTTCAATTCCTTCACCAGGGTACCACGAACCTTTGGCTTATTTCCATAAAAATAAATAAACAATAACGCTACCGCGTCGCCAAATAGGCTCCAATTCTGGTCGTCCGAGCCGCAAGCCGTAGCTGTGGAACAAGTCTACACGAGAGACAAATCGAGATTAAGATACCAGAGAAGGCAATAAAAACATCAGCCAACCGTTTTCAATCCGGTCGACAGCAATCGCGCTATTCATATTTCCAGCGTAATTTCAGAATCTGTCCCAATGCACTCTGCCACTCTTCAGAGGTTTAATCCATTTTACCACACAGAGCAACGTGCAGGCAAAATACGACGGATCGTAAAAATTTGATACATCTCCGCCGGGCCTCTCCGACCTTGTCTCCCCCCGACCCGGAGATTCGTCCGTTCGGCAAGTCAACAAAATCAACTTACCGAACCTCCTGAAGATTGGTTAGAGCCAGACCCAGGTTGTGTTTTCAATTTCAAAAGATTGATCAATCGGAAGATCTTTTCCCGTGCGAGTGCGGTGAGTTGCACTTATTACCGGTCCGTTCGGGCGGTGCGGAACGGAGAGGTGGTGCGGTACAAGGGGTTCGTCACTTGGGCGCGTTGAAATCTTTCAGCGTCGGCAACCGTCGTCATCGCCATCAGTGGCCTCGTGGGTTCGACTGGGCCGGATCCGTATGGGGCTATAAAGCTTTGAAGGTAGCGCACGCGTGTGAAGAAAGAGAAGAAAAAAAACGGGCTCTGTGCTGCGATCAAGATATTGAATTATGATTTGGAAGCACTTGACAGTGACTAAGCGTTTCGAAAGAAATTTAATTACTCAGATGACAACGATTGCTGCTGCTGGTGGTGGTTGTGGTGGAATGTTGCGGAAAATTGGTTGGGGTGATTGCTGTGGGATTTCCGATAGTTGCGATTTTTGTCTCCTCTGAACCTGGTTGTTTCTTTCATTTGATTAGTGATTTCTTACTAACCTCAGATCTCTAAACATCCTTCCCAACTGCAACATCAACCCACCCGGTCATGATTTGATTTATTGAACTTGTCACTGTCAGTGGAACGAAATTCCAAAAGCTGTCAATCAGAGAAGCGTTGAATCGAATTCCTTCGCCAAGTACCAAATTGGATCGTATCTGTGTCGCCGGCAAGAGGGGAAATCACACGTCGCGTGGCCCGTCGTTGTAATTGATTCAGATCTAATTGATAACGATCGATTCGG
This sequence comes from Aedes japonicus, assembly GCA_034211315.2. NCBI lineage: Eukaryota > Metazoa > Arthropoda > Insecta > Diptera > Culicidae > Aedes > Aedes japonicus. The sequence continues at coordinate 2,141 of JASCZW010017882.1, forward strand.
CAACGGCCTCAGCAGGTTTATATCCTCCAATCTAAAACGATTCCACCCTAATCAATAGGTGCCACCAACCAACGACAACGTTGAGCTTCACTCGACACCGGACAACCGAGCTTGAATTTCTTCATTAAACCGATTTTTTCTTGTCGGTGACAACACCTAGCTCACCTCCCGTCGGGTTCGTTGCCTGATTTTTTCATCTCGAGCCCACCAAGTCTTTTGTTTACACGCAATTAATTGTCGTCGTGACCTTGGCGCCTGTTGGAAATCCGAAACTTTTGGCTCAGCACACGTGTCTATTCTACACAGTTTGATTGAAATGTGGCGACTGGCTTGAGGAAAAGCCAGTCTCCGTTAAAAGTTGTGGGAAGAATTTTCACTAAATCATTGCCTTTAATCGTAATAACGAGGCATTTGACTATCGCTGGATTTATGATACCTGTCTGACGGCATGTAACCCCATATGTGCAGCTTAATAGCGGTGGTCAATTTAACAACATGAATAGCGAGCCAGATCAATCGGCAGCATCCAGTCAGTCAGGGCTGACACCGAAATACTCTGGACGGACTGTGTGCGATATGCCTTTCATGGTTGATTGCAGCTTCCACACCGAAGAATGGATAGTAAGAGTCTAAGCCGTAGCCGAAGTGAGTGATGATCCTCCAATAACACCCATACACTTTTCAAAAAGGAGGCCGTTTTTTGATTGATACTTGGTACTATATGAAGCCGTAGGGCTTTGCCGATGCCGTTGTAGGTCATTGGACGTCTTCTACACAAAACAGATCATCAGCTGAGAGACTGACGCGGCGGGCTGAGATGAAGGCAAGTTGTGCATTTGAGGTAGGATCACATAAATTGCACGTTTCGTGTCGTTTGTTTGCCTTTCAGTTGGACGAGGCTTCTGCTCTGTTCGCCCGTGCGCCCGTCTTCAGTTTGTGCCAAATAGCCTTCGGTGCGGCGGTCCGATCAAGTGCCGGTGAATTATGATCGTGGTAATTTGCCGTATCTATTTTCATATGCGGAATAAAAGTTCGTTATTTTTGTGACGAGCGACCATTTGTTTCGGGATCCGGTTATCTCCGGAGCAATGACAGGTCTCGGTGAGGGTGATGGATGAGTATTTATTCAATGCACGGGAAACGAAAGGGTGAATCGGTGGGATGCACTTGGTTGAGCAGTACACAACTTACTATTTTAGTTTTATTTCAGCCGTATAGCACTCCTCCCGGCTTTGTTAATAAACTAAATTCAAAACTGTTTTGTCCACCAACACCTCCTCTATGCATCTTTAAAGCCGAAATGTGTACAAAGTGGCCCATTCTATAGACAGTTGTGAAAACAAATTAACAAAACCTTTGCAAGACCATAAAGATTTTGAAAATATTCTTTTGAAAGATGTTATGACCACTTGAGAACCTTTATAAAACCTATTGGCTGCCATTAAAACCAGCAGACGGCCAATTGGCCGCAGCTGTCAAACCTCACGGTGATATCGTGGTTGGTTTTTGTTGTTCTGCTTTGTTCGATTCTCTTTTCTTCTGCTTTATTTAACAGTAAATAATATCAAAGAAAAAAGTTCTAGTGTTGCGAGAAATTTTGTTTGATAGCAAAATATCAAAAACAAATTGAAATTTTTGAAAGCGTATCATGTTCCAAATCATATGCGTATTTCATTTGATGGTAAATATTTGCACGATTTAGCAGAAAATTATTGCGCCTCAGAGATTATGCGAGTTTACATCAACAAAAACAAAATTGAAACAAATATATTCGATAAATTAATCATGAGTTTCCTGAAAATTTATGGAATTTAATAAGGCTTTATTAAAGAATGCCAAAATTGGTCTCTGTTCTACAGGTCGTTTGCATTGCACTTGATATTTGGTGTATTTATTTTTCCACATTTCAATTATTTCATATATTCAATATGGCGATTGAAAGAAATCACAGTTTTGCCATAAACCCAATTTATCTTCACAATGGCTTCTATAAAACCATTTGGTCATTTGGTGACTTTCCTCAATGCCAGTTTGCCGTTTAATGCATTTACTGGAGGCAAAATGTTTTTAAAATGCTTTTTTAACTGACCATAATAAGATAATTCGAATGAGTCCTAAAACGGCATTTCAAAAGAGCATTTTACGAAATCATCGAGCATATGAGTATAAGGAATTTCAGAAGACAAGGTTTTAAGATCGTTTTAAAGAAGCTTTGTATGTTCTTATTACCCTGACTAAAATTTGAAACTCCCATAATAAAACCAAGTCGGTTTCTAGTGGATTTCATACAACATTAATAAAACTTCATAAAGCTGGATGGTTTTGGCAATGTTACTCAGGTATTTCTATGGAACTAAGGTACACTTTTTTTATACTGAGATCACCTTATTCCAACCATTGACGTATTGTAAAGAAAAATCTGTAATTTTAATCGTTTTATTAGCATGACTTCAACAAATACCTGCATCTCAAATATTCAACACTTCGGTGGAACGAATGGAAAAAATTCGTGACAAAAATCGATGGCTCAAAAACCACGGGTGGTCTATTTATGTTCACAATAAAAAAAATAATTTTTAATTCTCATGATTTAGAGATTTTTTCCTTCTACAGAACTTTAGATATTTAAATTTCATGAAACTTTTCTGAAGAAATTTTACTTCTATCTTATCTACGTATCGTTGTATAACCATTATTCTTACTATCCTTAGGGTGGGACTTAAAAAAAGTTTTTTTGCTGTAATTTTTTTCTTTCAATGTGAGTTTCAAAACATTGTAAAGATCACTTTTAGGACATAAAATGACGCATATTTTGAAGATACAGGATAGTTGCTAGCTATTGTATAAAACAGTTGTATAGGTTGAAGTGTAAAAAAAATCGTTTTTACAAGATAGCTTACTCCCAAACACGGAATACTCATTTTATAATTGGTTGTTTTGCATTTCTTCTGCATAATTTTTTAGCAATGAGTTTTTTATGGAAATGTTTATATTTTTATGTGAACCCATCTCTATTTATTTATTAACATTTATATCACAAACCAACAGGCATCACACATTGAATATTTTGCACTACAAATCATGGTCACTAACACACTTGCGCCATCTGTTGAGCACACTGTATTAGGTTAAAAAGCTGACCAGATGGCGGTAGTGTATTAACGTCAAACGTATGAAAATCGGCTCTGCGCGCCACCTGGGACAATACTACCAACAACAAAATATTTTAATTGACCGTTTAATGTGTAATCGATGGAGAAACTGCAAGTGTTATGTATGTTTGCCTGTGTTAACATATTTAAAATATATTCACTCACATTTTGAAACGATAAAGATATTCAAAAAAAGAAGACAAAAGGTTGAACTTTTCATTGAAAATGACAACAGAAATAAGTTTGAGTTGTTTCAAGACAAAAATGCCAAATTTGCTTTCAAATTATAATGATCGAAATCAAATTTTATTTCAAAGCATTTCTATGCAAGGACTTTGACAATTATAGCGGATATTCTGAATAAATTATATGAAATGACTTGCTTCGTTGCCAACCACAGTATTCTTTAGAAATAACGGAATGATGATGCGACCATAGCCCTTCTAATAGTTCCTTTGAATGTTCTTATGGGAATGATATCGGGCATTCTGGTTAAACTTCTTATCGACCTCCATCACACAGATGAACTTCATTTCTACTGTGACGTATGGTTCAGATCTAACAAAATCTTGATCCCAAACGAAGTCTGTAGTGTACCAGAGTAATGCTCTAACTGCACTAATCGGAGCAATGGTACAGTGGACTTTATGTTTCTTACTTGTTGTAAAAAATATTGTTAATGTTAAATCTGAGATACTAACCAATAATCCATTATCAAAAGCACAATTCTGTTGAATATCGTGCCCCGCATGTTGAATTCCATTCGTCTTATAACACCTTCAAGAGCAACAGGCTTGAAATTACACCACCTTGAAGGCCACCTGGGTGATTAGAATGAACCCGAAAATCCACCCAATATCCTCACACAGCATAAGGTTCCATCCATAGCAGCCTTGATAAGTCTGGTCAGTTTTTTCCGGAAGGCCGTTTTGATCCATGATCTTCCATAGCTCTTTTCGGTTTGTATGATAAGCGGCTTTAAAGCCGAAGAATTGATTATGCGTAGCGACTCAATATTTACGGCACTCGTGGAGGATCTGCCGCAAATTGAAAATTTGGTCCGTTGTAGACTGGCCTTAGATAAAGTCGGCCTAATAACTTCCCACGAATCTATTTGCTAGTGGCGACAGTTACTGAAAGATAATTTGGGAGAGCACTTTATAGGTGGCATATAAACCCATCCTTCCACTCCTGCGGCAGCTATTCGGTATCCCAAACCCTGACTAACAGTCGATGTAGGCCATTGGCCAACTGTCCTTTCACACCGATGTGTTATTCACCAGCTGCTTGATGGCATCCTTAACTTCACCTATCGTCAGAGGTGGCACATCTCCGTCACTTGCAACATCGCCGACGGTACTTCGTTCGCTGCCTTGATCCTCTTTATGTGCTCCATTCAGATGCTCATCGAACCACACTGCCTCCACCTTGTGGTCCCCACTCAATAGTTTGTCAGAATACTCCCATTCATATTCTGACACATTTCAGCCTCTACGGGATCAGTTGAGTTTTTGCTAGAACTATCGCGTTTCATGTAAGCGGTACAGCTGTGCTAGCTCCTCAAAGCCCTCCTTATCCTGGCGGCGCGTTTTCTTCCGGAAGAGTTGAATTTGCTGCCTCCGCTTCTGTCTGTACTGATCCGCATCCTGACGGGTAGCTTAAAGAAGTATAAATGCCCGCGCTGCGTTCTTAGCTTCAAACGCCTGCTGACATTCCTCGTCGAACCACTCGTTCTGTCGACTTCGTTCCACCTAACCTACTTAACCTACTGATAGCTGTGTTGACGATGTACAAACATTCTTCGAGAGGGGCTTCATCGAACTCAACCTCTTCCGGCAGCGCAGTTTCGAGCGCTTTCGCACAGCCTGCGTCGACGTCAGGTCTTACTTACCGACCAGACCTAGGCCGGTGTTGCCTCTGCTGTATACAGAAGTTGTTTCCATTGTATTCGGCCCATGGCTGTACCTCCACCAGCCTCGCTCTCTGCGGAGAGTCCACAGGTCGCCTTCTTCTTGAACGATCCACCTTGCTCGTTGCGCACCTCTTCTTCTTGTGCCTGTCGGTTCGTTTTCAAGAACCATTTTAACAGAGCTGTCGTCCAACATTCTTACGACATCCCCAGCCCATCGTAGTTGACCGATTTTAGCGATATGTAAAATGGGAGGTTCTCCCAGAAACGGGTGCAATTCGTAGATCATTCCCCTCACTCCACCGTAGATTGTTTATTGTAGATATCCATTCAAAGACATCAAAAGCGCGTTGGTCCTCCGCTAGCAATATCCATGTTTTGTGGCTGTAGAAAACTACCAGTCAACGTCAGGTCAGTCACGGGAGATTGTACCGTGGTGGGCGTCGGAACCGAAAATTGTTCACTGGGGAGAATTTTGGGCGCATTTTAGTTATCACTAGGTAGTTGTTCGAATCAAGGTTGGTGCCTCGATAGGTTCTGACGTCGATGATGTGAAGTGCCAACCATCTATCAAAACGGAGTTGATTTGGTGACCTCCAAGCTCTGAAGTCTATAAGTGGAAGCTCGTTATCGTTGGTGAGCTGGTGTGCGTTGAAATTGCCTATCCCCGGTTTATATTCCTCCTTCTGGCCAATATAATCTTGATGGCATGGGCAGCGGTCGAATTCAGGCTCCAGTTGCGCGTAGCATTCTTCTTTGTCATCATCAGTACTTCCGAGGTGAGGGCAATGCACGTTAATAATGCTGATGTTGAATAAACGGTCCTAGATCTTCAAACTTGAGTAGATCGGCCATCACCCTATCATTTTCTGTTCTCAGATCGTGTGTATTGCCGCAGCTCTGGTTTATGGTATGACTAGCTTGAATTAGTACTGTGGATCCTTTCCAGCACACCTCTTGCAGCGCTAGAATGTCGAGCTTGCGGTTCTTCAATTTGTCGGAAGAACGCGAGTACTTCCAGGAAAATTGAGACAGCGACAGTTCCACGTCCCGAGTTTCCAATCGTTAGTCCTTCCTAAGCAACTGAAATCTGTACTACTAGGGTTATCCGTAGCGAGGGGTAGGTGACGGTTACGAACGATGAACTCATCGTGATAGCGAAGTCGCTCAAGGAAGGGAAATAAGGGTAAGAGGATTATCAACAAAAGCGGCTATCGACGGAAACGGAGGGTACAAGCGGCCTGTAAAACAACCAGTTTGGCTTCCGGAAGGGCAAATCAACGGTGGATGCCATCCTGTCCATTACCGAGACAGCACTCCAGCTCAAGAGACGGTGAGTCCGCTACTTTGCAGTGGGTACCCTTGACGTGAGAATGCGTTCAATAGCGCCACTATCGCTATCGCGAACTCGCTCCTGAGTACCTGTACTGGATTCTGGGAAGTTACTTCCAGAATTGGGTACTGGCTTACACAGAAGTGGGCCAGAAACTGTCCATACTCAGGTAGGGCGGGTCGGCGTGAGTCACCACTTCAAGTACTAAAGGAACAGCTTCATTAAAGGTCGGTGGACATCGACTAATTCTGAAGCTGTCTGGAGAAGTCGGTCGGTGACACGCTGAAGAACACTCAAGCTGAACAAAGTTCAAGGTGGACCAGATGGTATCACGCGTCTGGACATCAAGACGGCTGTTTTACAATCTACCGAAATTTTCAGCGTAGTAATGCATAGATGTCTGCAAGAGGATGTCTTCCTAGATTCCTGGAACCATAAGAATCTAGGATTGTTCCCACAGACAAGGAAGCCACCAAAAACCAGAAACGTGTCAAAGTCACCGTAAGAGTTCCATCATAAAACGGAGGTCGTAAAACGGAGATTACCGTGGTCAACTTAAAAGTTATGATCACCAACAAGCTGTCCTTTATCAGCCACGTCAATTACGTCTTCAAAAGGGCCTCCATGGCTGTATCGGTATTATCCCGCATGATGTCCAATGGCTCGACGGTGCAAAGGAGCAAGCGATGGCTTATGACTGTTGTTGCCCAGTCCATACTCAGGTAGGGCGGGTCGGCGGGGGTCACCACTTCAAGTACTAAAGGAACAGCTTCATTATAGGTCGATGGACACATCGACTAATTCCGAAGCTATCTGGATAAGTCGGTCGGTGACACGCTGAAGAAAACTTCTACTTGACGTAGATTCTGTCAGAACATGGCTGCTTTAGACTGTACTGGCAGAAGTACGGGTATGTCGAGCCAGAGCTCACAGCGCGAGAAAAGGCATCATTGCCGTGAGAGATCGGAAGACAACCCCGGATGATCTTGTCTAGAGGATATATCTAGACAGGGGAAACTGGGACGCTGTATGCATAGGGTCCTCTAAAATCGTCCTTGAGCTCGAAAATAGATGGCAAAACGACCAGCGGAAGATCGGAATGGACTAACTAACTACTAAAGTCCTAAGTAGTTAGATACAGCCGGTGTTCACACCACAAAAATCGGTCGACTACGGTGGGCTGGGCTTGCCGAAAAAATGTCGGATGACAGACCCTTTGCAGACTGCCAAGCTGGTCATAAACCGAATAGAATGGAGACCACCCGGCTTAAGCCTGATCAGTAATGTAAGTAAAACTTATTTGCCACGGACTTTTAGCACCTTATAAGCAACCCTATCAAGCTGTTGGATTGTGTAAAGGTCATTCCAATGGCCCGTAGCTGATCCATTCCCGATGTTTAGGTATTAGGCCTCGATGATCGTGATTGAGCGGATTGGAGTAGATAATCCCTCCCCTATGACTTCGATGGACTTCAGCTGGAAACACGGCAGAAATCGAAGGTAGATATTCATCCTTAGAGCCACCCCTCTTCCTCAAAATTCTGATTCTGATTTGATCAAGCTTCACAATCGAGAAGGTACACTGAAAAAAATCGGAGTTTTCATTGTGATGTAAATATTAGAGCATGTAAAATTTTAATTCATTTCACACGAAGCAGCAACTTGCTTGAAATAGTTCTAACAAAGTCGAGATTTTGCATACAATATTCTCCGCAATGTATGCAATGTCTCAGAACATTGCACGATATAAAATGCGGTATTTTATGTTTTGTGACGCTTATGTGGATGGTATTGACAAGAAATGTACACTAATTTTTCGAAATGTGTAACAAGAACGTGACGGAGAAATGTTCAATGCTAATATAAAATTTCACTTGAATTGTATCAACCGATAAAAGGTTGTTTTCTGCTTAACATAAAAGCGACAAATTTACATTAGAAAGAGGCTTTTAGGTATTTAATGTTTGGTGTTGAATTTTGGCACCAGACTGCACTCATATTTTCGCGATGGAGTCTCATCAAAGTTTCGAATGTCTTGGTCTCAATTCCAATCCTTCAAGAAATCTTAGGCGATTATGAAAATAAAATTGAAGTAAACAGCAAAAGTGTTTCGAGGTGTTGCCTAAATGGTCAAATTAGATGAGAGTGAGAATTAACACACACAAAATTCGGAATTTATCTGAAAACAGAACAAATCAATTCTCCACCTGATGGCAATGTTGAATTTTTGGTATCGTCCATCTGGCTCTAGAAACTTCGTATTTAAATACACATACACAGTTTGAAAAAAAACATGAAATTTTCTACGTTATAAAAAGCACATAAAGGGAATGCTAGATTTGGTAGAAATTAATAGGCTATTTCATGTATATTTAAGCCAGATAACGCCTGAAACTAGTCTGTTGTATGAAAGATTGCAAACATTGTTGTATGGCGCATGGAAGATTGCAAACAATTTCTCTGTATACGCTTCCTTCAGGCATAAAATTTAACGAGAGAAAATTTTGCGCACTTGTTAAAAAAAAAAAATTCTGTATAGCCCAAACACCAAACAAATGGCTTCCCTTCATTTCATGAAATTCTCCATATCATATTATCCAAACTCGGATTAATCCGGAGAAAGTGACCAAACCTCAGCGTTCAACAAAGCACATATTCACTCAAACAATCAACGATTCTATAATAATAAATACCAAAATGCATATTTGATACACCTGGACCCGATCCAAGTGAGCTAACAAAAATCTATCGTCTTACAATTCTGGCAAGATCCATCTTCAGTAAACAATAATTGCAACCACTCACTCATCACTGCTTTTATAACGGTGGCATTTAAATTCTAGTCAATTCAATTTTCATCGCAAAGGTTACCTACCAGCCAAACCACAGTTTCGAAGATTTCTGAGCGAGATTTGTAACTTTATCAAAGATCACCTGTCACAATATGACCATTATCTCACAATCGAGAACGATGGTGCCGATGGTGCCAAAAAGTTCGCTGATCGTGGACGGACCATTCGACAAAAGACGATACACGTCACTCAAAAGGGCACATTACGTGCGTGATTTATGGGATCAATTTAAATCTAAATGTTTGTGGCTATACGTGGGCAGAGGAAAGATTCTTGACTCGAGATGTGCGTCATTTGAAATCGAGGGCAGTTTTATTTTTATCTTAAATGTCCGTTTCGGTTCTATGCCAACACACCGACGGCATTACAGTGTACCCCAAATAGAGGGCACAGCCAGCTGGAAGATATGATTTATTGGTGTTTGCGTTGAGGAAATTTGAATGACTAAAAAGTTGGGGTAGAATATGCAAACCTGGGACCGAAAATTCCCGTAGGTGTGAAGGCCATTTAAGATTGTAGTTAATGGCTTCATTTGAGAAATTGTGTTTGTGCGGCTGTAAATCCAAATAGTTTTAACTTGAGGTGCGGTGTTCCATTAGACGGCCATGCGTTGATTATGTCAGACGAGAGTTTGAGTTGTTTTGGGTTCATGATTGGAAAATTTGTCGAAAATGTGAATCTCACCCATTTCGGAAAGTGCTGAAATCCATAAAGATCCACTTTTTAATCTTCTTTCTTTCCTTTCTACAAGCTCGATTCCTGCCTCCATCCCTCATCACTGTCAAACCACATGAACCTGGTTATCATCACACGCAATTCAGCTTTATGACGTTTTTTCCCATGTGTGTTTACATAAATAAAAATTACTGAATTATAAAGTGGTTGGGACAGGCAGGCAGACAGCTGGGGTCTACATATGTACCTACAAACGGGGTTCACACAACGCTTATAGCAGGGAACGACACGAACTGGAGACCTCCATTCAACATCCAACAGTCCAATAAATGTTAGTCGTTGCTGTTAGCAGACAGTACGTGTGCACAGGAGATAGCTAAATATGCTCTAAATGCTTTTACACGCGCGTTGAAGTCGCTCGAGCCACTGCCACAGTGTCAGTCGGGCAAACATGTCTAGCGTGGCGTGGCGGTGCTGCTGCCAGGTTGATGTTTCTATCTTTCCACGAATCGCATGTATTTCGCTTAACTGCCACAGAGAGGGGCAGGGCTCGCCGCAAAGTTGACGCCCACGCACTTTTCAAATGAATCGTATGGCACCGAGCGGTTGCTAGCTTTGCTTCTTTCATCCTGAGAGTTGACATGGCGGAGAAGGAGTGGTGGTGAGCTGTGAACTCTCATGGATAGAAATGAATGAACTGGTATGTGATTTGGGAGGTCTGGATGTTTTGACTCGATTGGGAGCATCTTCAAAATAGTTTAGACATGTATTTTACATGACATTATTTTGTCTTGTTGGTGATCTAAGATTGACTATGATAACACTTCCTTTTTGTGTTCAAAACTTTCTTAACGAAATCTATCAAAATTCACTGATAACATATAATCTATCCATTTCTATTCTTTCTTAATTCTTATATATATTCCGAAATGTTTTAATTGTCTTGATTAGCGGTTTTCAATGTTGAAATCGTGGATAATAAATTACGTTCAAAAGCCTGGAAAATAAAAAGAAATAAGAGAAAGCACCAGGTCAGTGTTCCTTTACAATTTTCAATTTGTGTTCTATAAAGGGAGAGCGAAAAACAGCGTTCAGAATCGGTTCTCCCGAATTTTTAAACAAACATTTGAACTATTACCAACCTTTCATCAAGTTGATCTGAAGAACATTTGGAGAGCAGCACCAGGATGTGAAGATGTCAAAAACAGTGTTGATTATAACGTCAATCAAATCGTTTCCAACGTCAAATTCAGCCAGAGAGTTGACTCCTTTGAAGCAGAAGAGAGATAACAAACGCATGCCGAACCATTTATTCCATTATCCTCATCCAATTTAACAAATCCAAAATCGATGTGACTCCAGAATGTGGCAAAACGAAGAACGATACTATGACGCCTGCAAAATTGTCTTTCAGCTAGACCCAGTGAAGGAATAGAAGATCACTCGCTGCCATTCAAGCAACAAAGAGCATGTTAACAAAGAACAGCATAAAAATGCCTGTCAAGCGATCACGTAGTAAAGGGCGAACACGAAATTATTGCGACACCGAAAATGTCATGCCAATTTTCTTATAATGTTTAGAATCGAACCAAAATTTTAGGGTAGTTTTATACATATATTTACTTCAAAAATCAAAAGAAAAGTTAATCGATGGAGCCTTGAGTGTAAAATTGAACGCATTTTCGCTTGATGTCAAAGTCAAAGTCTTTACAGTGTCATCCGGTACCAGTTTCTCAGTTTTTTTTTTCATTTTCTTAACATGTCCTTCTCGTCCTTGACAGTCTTCTTGCTCTTCCGAAGTTTCCGCTTCATCATTGCCCAGTACTGCTCCACCGGGCGCAGCTCCGGACAGTTTGGCGGATTCATGTCCTTTGGAACAAAATGGACAGAATTGGCCTCATACCACTCCAGGACACTTTTAGAATAGTGGCATGATGCCAAATCTGGCCAAAATAGCGGAGCTTCGTCGTGCTGCTGCAAGAACGGCAAAAGGCGCTTCTCGAGGCACTCAGATTTGTAGATCTCGAAATTTACTGTGCCCTTTGTCACGAAAGGCTCACTCCTCAGTCCGCAAGAGCAGATGGCCTGCCAAATGAGATATTTGGAGGCGAACTTCGACATTTTCTTCTTCTTAAATTTGTCGTTCACATAGAACTTGCTCTTGCCGGTGAGAAACTCCAACCCCGGAATTTGCTTAAAATCGGCTTTTATATACGTTTCGTCGTCCATCACACAGCAGCCATATTTTGTCAGCATCTTCTCGTAGAGCTTCCGTGCCCGAGTTTTCGCCGTCGATTTTTGCCGCTCATCACGGTTTGGGAAGTTCTGTACCTTGTATGTATGTAGTCCAGCTCTCTTCTTTGCATTCTGGACGTAGCTCTGCGACATGCCGATCTTTTTAGCCAAATCACGGCTTGAGACGTTGGGATTTGCTTTAATCATCCGCTTCACCTTTCCCTCCGTCTATTTGTTCTCCGGTACCGGTTTTCTTCCAGCTCCTTTGCCGTGGTTCAACGTCAACCGCTCCTGGAACCGCTTCAAGACTCTGGAGACGATTGAATGGTGAATGTTCAACATTTTTCCCAACTGCCGGTGCGACAGGTCAGGAAATTCCAGGTGTTTGAAAAGAATTTGTTCTCTCGACTTGCGTTGGTTCACCTCCATTTTCGTTGAATCGAAAAATACGACTTCGAGTTTGACAGCATGTAAACAATACACATCAATGAGAAAGTGTGCAAAATTTGATTGATTTTTACCCAATGGTAAAAAAAGTTATGCCCTGTTGAATGTGTCGCAATAATTTCGAGTTCGTCCTTTAATTGTCGAGTTGACCGTACCTTGGAATGCCTCCAAAATGAAGAGCACTTCCATTCTACTTGAAACAAATGTTTCCTCCGTCATTTTCAGTTAGCATATCGATTTGAGAAGGGACGAATGACCAATTGGTTGAAGTTCCTCCTGAAACAAGAAACAAATTAAAAATATCGAGCTGCTCTAAGATAGGGAGGAAATCTTAACAGTATGTAGGGAAATTAAGCTATCGATTCCTAAGAACACCTGCCAAATCGCTTCCCGCGTCACTCTAGTGAAACTAGTTGATCATTAATAAAAGAAAGAAGCTAGCAAAACCCATCCGGAGAAAATCCTGAAGAAGCTAAAGCGATAAAAGGAACTCTTCGCCCATTTGGACGCTTATTAAATCATCACTTACTTTGGAGCTGGTTTCAATATGAAATCTACAATTTCATAAACCTGTATGAGGATGCTTATCTCCACTTTTAAAGAACTAAGGATCGTATCGAAAATAAACTGGCAACGCTTGTGATGCGCTCACACAAACACGCGTAAGACTATCGGTCTGTGCCTACCTTCATTAGACGCGTTCATCTTCTCAATCTGTCAACTGATCAAGCTCAGTTCCTGAACTTTCGGTAAACAGTGGTCGTTTTCGAGATGCCACGAATCAAAAAGAGTATTAACATTCAAATGGAGAAGGATGTCCCTATGCAGAAAATAGCTCCACGTTTCGGAATTAATCTATCATCAACAAGTTCAGGGACACTACTCGTTCGAAGAGCCGCCTAGAAGAGGAAGAAAATCAGGTGTTGGTGACCCAAAATTGGATCGGAAGGTAGTCAACCTCATCCTTCGGAACCGATCGATGTCGATTCGTGATTTGGCCAAAAAGCCTGGTAACTCCGTTGGAATGGTACAACAAACCAGGAAGCGCAACAATCTCAATATGAGAAGCAGAAAATAATAAAACAAAGCGCTGCGCAAATATCCAGGGCGAAAGCCAGAGCCAGACAGTTATACAGCCGACCTTTGCAACGACCGTCTCCGAGAGATTTGTTCCAACGGCTCCAAGTCATCGATTTTCCACACTAAAGGTATGAGCAATGTCAAAGTTTACCGTACTGAGTGTTTGCAGAAAATGATACTTCCGTTATACAAGTAGCACAAGGTCCCTTCTTTGTTTTGGTCTGATTTGGCGTCATCCCATTACGTCAAAACTGCAGTACAACGGATGCAAGAAATCGGAGTAAATTTTGTTGAGAAAGACATCAATCCTCTCAATTGTCCCAACTTCGTCCAATTTGACGCTACTGGGCCATCGTTAAGCGCAACTTCAAGAAGAGTGGTAAAAGTGCAAGATCGTGAAAGACTTAAAAAATTGCTCTGCGGCTTCCAGAAAACTACTGTCCAAAACCTCTTGATTGGAGTCAAATCCAAAATCAGAAAATTCAAGAAATAAAGTTGCTCTCAATCATTTATTATTTCAGT
>JASCZW010017883.1:0-16345 GCA_034211315.2 Aedes japonicus
ACCGAACACCCTGTATTTACTAGAGTAAAAACCCGCATTAATCCACCGATGGTGAGACTGAACCCTTCTTACATTTCACCAGAATTACGAACTCAAATGTGGAGAATATTGTACTGGATACATATTTTCATCAGAAATTCCAGGAAGATCCAGAAATATTCGATATGTCATACATACAGTTTATAATATGAACTATTTGTCAATCCTGAATTCATCGATGTGATTAAAATATTGCCATAAATAGTCTTTAACGACCTGTTTATGTTAATTATATAAAAGGGGAAATTACATAAATATTAGAAATTTCCTAGAATCAGTCCATAGAATAAATTATAAGACAATCCTAAGCGTCAATTTTGATTATCGATATGGATTCAAGATGCTTAATAAGTACATATTCGTTGAAAATAGTAAATGGAGACTTTGTGTAATTTTCGAATATACTCGTTGCAGTTGAAAACCAGCCACTCGAGCCAATCGATGCTGCTCTAATTCTATACAGTAGCATAGTGTGGCTAGTCCGCTGTATGTGCTATACAACGCTCCAGATACGACACAATAGAATGCAAGCGGCATCGATTGGTGTGATTGGTCTTGTTCGGTTTTGCACTGCAACGAGTATATTGTCATCTCACAATTATGTGCTCTCAGGTATTGTTTTGGTCATATATCCATGAAGAATTATCCAATCATAATGAAATTTTGACCAGTTATTTGGAAATATCATAGCTTTGATTTGACACCAACAAAACTAAAATCGGTACACAAATAGCTCAGTATGTAATCGGAGACTAAACTGTTTGATTACTATTATAATAGGCCTTCAAGTACTGTTTCGTTCATATCTTCGTAACGAAATGTCCGAATGAAAAAAAAATCAATAGCGTTCTATGGGAATGTTGTAGCTTCCATTTGCCGTCAACAGAACTGAAATCGGTTCACAGATGGCTGAGAAACCGATGTGACATTATTTGTAACGCACACACACACATACACACACACACATACACACACACACACACACACACACACACACACACACACATATACATACACACAGACATGTGCTCAGTTCGTCGAGCTGAGTCGAATGGTATATGACACTCGGCCCTGTGGGCCTCGGATAAAAAGTCGAGTTTTCAAGCTGATCTTAATACCCTTCTATTGATGTAAGAAGGGTAAAAAGGGAAGTTAACATAATGAAATTTTGAACACTTATTTGGAAATTTTATAACTTTAATTTGGCGTTAACAAAGCTTCAATCCTGAGCTTCAATTTTGATTATCGATATGGATTCAAGATGCTTAAATAAGTACATATTCGTTGAAAATTGTAAATGGAGACTTTGTGTAATTTTCGAATATACTCGTTGCAGTTGAAAACCAGCCACTCGAGCCAATCGATGCTGCTCTAATTCTATACAGTAGCATAGTGTGGCTAGTCCGCTGTATGTGCTATACAACGCTCCAGATACGACACAATAGAATGCAAGCGGCATCGATTGGTGTGATTGGTTTTGTTCGGTTTTGCACTGCAACGAGTATATTGTCATCTCACAATTATGTGCTCTCAGGTATTGTTTTGGTCATATCTCCATGAAGAATTATCCAATCATAATGAAATTTTGACCAGTTATTTGGAAATATCATAGCTTTGATTTGACACCAACAAAACTAAAATCGGTACACAAATAGCTCAGTATGTAATCGGAGACTAAACTGTTTGATTACTATTATAATAGGCCTTCAAGTACTGTTTCGTTCATATCTTCGTAACGAAATGTCCGAATGAAAAAAAAATCAAAAGCGTTCTATGGGAATGTTGTAGCTTCCATTTGCCGTCAACAGAACTGAAATCGGTTCACAGATGGCTGAGAAACCGATGTGACATTATTTGTAACGCACACACACACATACACACACACACACCACACACACACACACACACACACACACACACACACACACACATACATACACACAGACATGTGCTCAGTTCGTCGAGCTGAGTCGAATGGTATATGACACTCGGCCCTGTGGGCCTCGGATAAAAAGTCGAGTTTTCAAGCGATCTTAATACCCTTCTATTGATGTAAGAAGGGTAAAAACACTAAAGGTCTACTTTTAACTAAATATATTTTGTGGTTGCATGAAGCATGTAGCAATCAATTATAAATATTGGAATGGAATTATCAACAAACAACCCTAGCAGTGGACAGCAATTTCTGCCTGAACCAAAGATGTGAAGAAGAAAGTATTGAATAAGTAGTTGAAATTGAGTGTTTGAAAGGCGGCATCCGATCGAGCACACAATTTCTTGCCTAGCTCAGGTAAGGAGGTAAGGAGAGGGGACCTACTTGACAGGCAAAAGAGTGCGCGCTTGATCGTGCTCATAAACCGCCAAAGGCACAGAGCAGTTCTAGAGATGTGAAACTTCTGTTTACGCTTCCTTAAGGGCTTATGGTGAATCATTCTTGATGACAGTCATTACCTCAACATTTCGAGATTTATCAATTTTGAATAGCAAGGTGAGTTTGCGCGAGCGAGATAAAAGATAGGAAAAAATATATGGAGTAGCGATTCACCTTAAGGCTACATGTGACAAAAATCAATTTCCAATTAGAGGTTTTGAGAGATACAACTTCTAATTTTTAGCGGTTTTGTTTCTCTCGTCGTTATTTACTTTAACAACCTCAGAGAGAAGAACATGCCCACAAATATGCCCTACGCTCAATTTCAACTACTTCTATTCCATTTTCACAACCTGCGGTGCTCTTACGGACCTATCAATACTTTTTTTCTCTTCACATTTTTGGTTCTAGAAGAAGTTGCTGTCTATTCCTAAGGTTGCATGTTGATAAGAAGGACATTTCCATTTCAAACTGATGGTCTAGATTATAAATCCAGTCAATTCTTGAAAAGATAATATTGAGGAATCCAGGTACAGGGTGCGGCAGAAAATAATGCGAAAATTTTTTCTAGTTCTTTCAAATCCCTTTTTCAACTAATTCAAGCAATAATATCAACATTATCGAGTGCAGTTATCTTTGTAAAGTCCTTTTAAAGAAATTTATTCAATGTGTCCTCCATTTTTATTAATAACATCCTCGAGCCGACGCCGGAAGCCAGAGCATGCCTTTCGGACGTAGTCCTCCGACATTGACTGCCATGTGCGGTTATGGTTGACTTCAGGGTTTTCACACTACACACTTAGAAAAATTTACAGTATTTGGTAATTTTTTACCGAACTTTCAACAGCTGAACGTTCGGTAATCCGATTTACCGGATTTCGGTGAATTTTTACAGTATTCCGGTAAAAAAATTACCGGAACTTGTCAAATTCTACCGAAATCCGGTAAATCGGGTTACCGAACTGTTCAGCTGTTGAAAGTTCGGTAAAAAATTACCGAATACTATAAAATTTTCTAAGTGTGTAGGGTGTGATGTTTTGCTCGTGCTCGTGTGAGGCTCGTGCTTCAACATATGCCCAAATCGACCAATCCAACGAATTAAGATCTGGACTGCTAGGGGGCCACAAATCCTTTGGCTAAAACTTCATGTTATCGTTCAACCATTGTTGGGTTCAGTTGGACGTGTGAAACGGCGCTTTATCCGGCTGTAGGACAACGTTTTGGTCCTCGGAGAAGTTGGTCTTCACCCAGGGAAGCACTTGGTCCTTTAAAATACAGATATACACTTCGGTATTGATTTTAACTCCAGCATCAATGAAAACAGGCCGCATTTTCAACCCGTTGGACGCCACCAAGCCAAATATCATGAAATTTTTTTTTTTCGTTCTTCAACAAGGAAAGTAATCTTTTGGAACGAGTCACACGTAGTTCCTTGATCCGGTCCGTAATCGAGTGGCGTTTCACTCTGGCTCTGAAAGATGCATGCAGGTCTTCTTTGATGATTCTTCGCATGTATTTCTCCGAAATATTGGCTTCCGTTGCTAGTTTTCTTATGGAACGCACCGGATTGCGAGCCATTTTTGCAAGGACCGATTTGATCACGTTCGGCGTGCGTGCGTGCAAAGCGGGGACGTCCGCTTCCCGGCAGGGACTTTTTTATGCGGTAAACTGTTGCCAAATGGCACCCTACCAACTTGACAATCTCTTTCGGCTTCTTCTGGGCGAGCAACAAACTGGTGATTACTTCTTTTGCTTACATTTTGACGAATTTGCAATAAAACAAATACACTTTCGACAGAAATTAGTCACTAGCTACATGAATTCACCCAATACGCAAGTTTGAACAAGTTTTTGTGGTTAACCATCATAGATGGCGATCGTGAACAATGTTTTTACGAGCTCTCCAAGCAGAGTTATTGGTGATAAAAAAGAGTAGAAAATCATTGATAATGACGATATTGACTAATTTCGTTCAGTTTTAAAAATAGCTCGAAACTGACTGTAGTTTTAGAAACTACGATGTTTAACCTCACTTATGCATTACTTGGATTCCTCAATAGGCTTTTACATTGATCTTAGTAAGAAAATATACTGCAAAGACTCGGTGAGGAAATTAATTCTTGATCCAAGTAATCCGCGTTTCATTACAGTGTCATGCCAGAATGGAAAATTCGATTACTGCGTTGATGAAAGTTCGGCACAGATCACATGACGAATAAAGCTGTTCGAAACATTCAGGGCACTTCCGCCTCTGAAAAGAAAATCAGCCACAGTCTACATACCAACTGCTAAGAAGCTCAAACTATTTGTCAATCCAAAACTAATTATCTTACTTTTATCTCCACAACCGGGATCGAGGCGACAACAAATGTATTCATTATTCAATCCTTCCCCCCATCAGCCGAGTTACGACTGTTGTTGGCCGCGTAGAATGATAGATGATCTCCTCTAGGCCAAGATGGCGCTTGGCACAATCATATACATTTACGCAAAGTGCGCACAAATGCTAGAGCCAACTGAAGCCAACTCAGAGGCCGCGAAGAAAACAAGAGAAAAACATCCTGCCCAAGTCTACCGAGAGACAACCCATCATGCATCAACAACAAAGTCGAACCACTGAAAAATCTCCCCCCGGATGGTGACAACCCGGCGGCCGGCGGGTGGTGAAAGGAGACGACTCGATCTTATCCGCCACGCCGCGCCGGTTCGAGTGTTCAGAGAAGTCGCAGAGAAGACAATGACCTACAACGTGCGCTGACCTATTTTAGCTCAGCGCCGATCGAACCTGCTGAAGCTGATGATGGCGATGCCAACCAACGATGATGGAAGACCGAACCGGTCCGCTGCTGGTCATCAATGCGTTTACTCAACATCAGCAGTGCAGCGCTGCTAGACGGATTCAAAATCGAATTGGAAGTTGGTTGATTCGTTCGCCGTGCGCAATGCATTCCGACCAGCCCATCGGTCGAACGTCTTGTGTGGTTTTCGGCGTTGATTGCGCTGATGGTCGGAGACAACAACAACAACAACAATAACCGGAGAGACCGGTCGTCGGC
Source organism: Aedes japonicus (assembly GCA_034211315.2). Lineage (NCBI taxonomy): Eukaryota > Metazoa > Arthropoda > Insecta > Diptera > Culicidae > Aedes > Aedes japonicus. The sequence continues at coordinate 5,467 of JASCZW010017883.1, forward strand.
AGGTCAACAGCGAGAGAAGAGAGAAATGGGACGATCAAGTAGGCATCTTCTACTGGTTGTTTCTGGTACTGCCGACGACGACGACGATGATGGGGATGATGACGAGAATGTCTTATAGCCTACTCCGCTGCGCGCGCGTGATGATGGTGTATTTGGCGTGTGATGATAGATTAGCATGACGCGGACAGACAACATAGCAGCGACGACGAGTGCAGAACTTCTTCTTCTTCGTCGACCTGTTGTTTTCTTCCTTCTGAGTGCACAACACACATCGACTGCGTCTCTCGTCTAAAAGAGAAAAATGCAACAGGTTAATGTATGCAATTCAAGTCTTATGGCCGTCTCGCTTGGAGAATATGCGATGAGGAAATGGATGTACGCTTTCCCGTTTGCTTGCTTTGCGACGGAGGTTGGATCTGGAATAAGTTACTGTAGATTTTGGGATTTTGCTTAAGTTCATCAAGAATAAGCGCAAAAACTATTTTCAGCTGTTAAAGAGTTTTTACAACAATTAGCAATTAGAAATCACAATTAGGGTCCTACCTCTTTGAATTGGATGAAACTTTAGACATGTCCTTAGCTACCATGCCAAAGACCATTGTTCGGAAAACCTCAAATTTTCAAAACGTATGCGCATGTTGATAAGTTTCTTCGTGCCAACGGCGCAAAATTCGTTGCCATGTTGCACTGTTTATCGTTATAACTGCCCACAGTGTATGTACACTGACAGGCAAAATAAAGTGCCCACCTCATCATTTTTTAAATTTCTCTCATTCATTTGGTTCAAATTAAAGACTGTAGCCTTTTTTATATCTTATTTTTCGTATTCTTTTCAAGTTTCACTCTTGGAATAATAATTAAAAAAAAAGAGTTCGACTTGAAAAAAAAAATCAATTCGTGTTGAATAAAAGAGACAAAAATAAGTGCCCACTTAATTTTGGCTCCCGGGATGACAAATTTAAGTTAAAGAAAAGCATTTTAATATTTTATATGTTCCCCTTTGGTCTTCAGCGGCAGCTGCAGGTGCTTCCACATGCTCTCCACCAGGTTGCTTAGATGCTGTGGATCAAGCTCTCCCACGGCGTTTGTCAACCCTGGCATCAAGAATCGCCCACAAATTCTCGATGGGGTTGAGGTCCTGGCTATATGACTTGCTCTTATTGGCAGCATGCTTCGGGTCGATGTCCTGCTTAAATTAGTTCTTAAGCCTGCCACTTTTGGTGTGGCGCTAGTAGCGATTTCAACATTTTAAGCTTGGTTCACAATGGATTAAATTTCTTTACAAGATCTCTTCTACCAAACTACTTGTATCAGTGATTTAGATAAATCATTATAATTACTGGCTGATAAACAATAAAAAAGTACTATCGTTTTGATAACCCCTGCACTAAGTACACTAGTACAAAAAACCTGATAAAATTCATTAAATATCCTTATGAAAATTAGCCACAAGAAAACGGTTTGAATTTCATTACATTACCTTATGAATTGCTATGTGTATTGCCATATAGCCACTCCTAATGATTTACTTATTGCAACCGTATGAATTTCGCTGCACAACCTTATAAAATTTATGTGTTAGTTTTATGGTACGCATATGCGTTAGTAAGATATTTAAATTTATATATTCCGTTATACTTTTCATTGTAGATTGCTGGAATTTCCATTCATAAAAAAATACAATGCAACTCACGAAGTGACGAGAACACTAATTTTATTCTTCATTCAAAGTACTGCAGGTGGGAATCAAACAGGGTTACTACCGATAATCTTAACCAATCCATCATTCTTCGATATTGCCTGTTCGGAACCATCATTAGCCGTTCTCCTTGAAATAGTCCTCATCGATGACAATAGTTGAAATAGTTTGACGATGACAATGATGATCCCACAACATTGTAATCCTAGAGCATCCTAAAAAAAAGTTGCCATTCTAATATAAACACGGTTTCAATCAATAACGTAATTAAAGACTTACTTTCCGTTACAGCATTTACGGCGGTCGTCTTCTTTCGTCTGTAATCTTGGCTTATTTCACCGCACAAGCTGAATCTGCGTGGCGTGTGTGTCAACCAGCGATGGAGCACTATCCGGAGGAACACCGCGAAAGCAACATCCCAGCAATTTGATACGAAGACGTGTTCCAGCGGCAGGAATCCGTTCGGCAAGTGATCCGGGTAGATTTTGAAGATATCACAGAAGTTTTTCATGATTCCGATGCAGTTGAAATACGACAGGAAAACCAACATGAGGAAACCCTTCGACGTACCAATGAAACTGGATGTGTACATGATGATAGCCGTCTTGTCATTGGCCGTCATTGTTGAAATACAGACTGAAATGGAAAAAATAATGCGAAAAATTGATTGCAAAATAACACGCGTTAATATGGACGTTTAAGTTTTCACGTAGATCCAATACAAACACAAATTCGATCAACCACTAGAAGCTATGAAATTGCACGTGCAAGAAGGGCGATTATGATAAATTTAATATATTGTATACAGTACCTAATTTGGGGTTACCAGTGATTGGTTCACGCCGTCGAATTTTTTTTTCCTCATCTGTATCCGGTACATCAGCACGAAAGTATCGGAATGATCTGGATTTTTCATAAGAAGTAAACCATAACTTGTGGCTCCATTTTGCTATTTCATACGTATATAGCATCATATTATGCACAAACAACAGTCATGAACATAATAAGGCAGTATTATGAAAATGATAAGATTGACTTTAGAATACCGCTACTATTTACTGAGCAAACGTATATGTTATAAGAGCCTTATGAAATCAAAATACAGTGGCCGCATGAAGTTTCATAAGGCAAAATTTATGAATTTTGATAGGTCTTTTACGCCAGTGTACAACACGGATTTTTCTCTCGAATCAAATTAACGACAAAATACGACAACTTCCACCGCCAATATTGTGTTTGTTGCATAAAGCCTTCAAGGAAATCAAGCTGTCAAATGAGCAACACACGCAGCACCAAGTTTTTGGTAGTTTGTAACCCGTCACTTGAGGGTTACAATAAGATCTCTTGGTTCTTGGGCCAATTTAGTTCAGACCACCAAAGAAAAATTGTAAATATATGTACGTGTGTTTGTTTACTAATTTATTATTAAATGTCTATATATGAAATAAATGTCTTTGGTCCGTATTTATATGTTTGATTGATGTTTATTTATTATATAGTAGTTTTAGGGTGTAAATAAACAATTATCGTAAATAAAAGATGATATTTGTGTCCAAACTTGTATATATAGATGTAATTGTTTGTTTACCTCCTGGTTGGTGCTGTTGAAGAAATATTATTTACATTATTTAATCAAATATTTATTTACACTATTCATTCAAATATATATTTACATTATTTATTGAAAAATTTATTTACATTATTTATTCAAATTTCTATTTACATTATTTATTGAGATATTTATTTAAATTATTTATTAAAATATTTATTTACATTATTATTCAAATTTCTATTTACATTATTTATTCAGATATTTATTTACATTAAATTATTTATTGAAAAGAAAATATACACTATTTATCAAACTAAATTCTGCTAAAATGAAGAAGATAAAAGAAAACAAGCACTTAGGGTCTAAAATATGTACAGATTTTGCATGCAATCTAGTCTCCTGAAATGATTTGAATTCAAAAAGTACAACACCAACCAAAACCCCTCCAATTGTACTAAAAATATCGCATCGAGAAACGCAGCTAAATGTACCGGAAGAAAACTGATGGCGATGGGCATAATGAAATCAACGAGAAGATCAGATAAAAGGCCAGGAAACAATAGGGCAGGCTCTTAGTTTTTGATCCGGTCCAGAGGAGTGAAGAATTGTGGTAACCCCTACGAATACGTCCGCCCATTGTAGTTTCGTAGTTCCGCGAGTTTGTGCAAAGTAAAATCTAAAACTTACAAACTAAATTTAAACCCTAGTGAATAAAAACTAAACAGCTAAAACACCTCAACAAATAATAATTCACAAAACATTCAAAGGTGGTACGGACCTATGCTGGCTGCACTACGGACGATCAGAAAAGAACGACACCAAAATCAAGTGATTACAAAAAGCTAAAATCTGATCGAGCTAAGCCGGCTTGGTCATTATCGTACCCAACCAAATCATCCGAGCGAGCGTAGTGCAACAATATGTATAGTGTCGATGGATAATGGTCCGAGCTGACGGTTGAAAAAAGTGCGTATTGTGGACTGAATAGAGCACATGGTGTTACGAAAAGACTGTTGCCGTCAGCTCACGGTGTCTTCTCGCTCGGATTGGACCAAATAATGTGATAGTGCGCGTGCGAAAGGTACCACTCCCTGGACCAGCGGAACGTTTGCCAACCGTTACACATTGGCCAAACGAAGTGTTACCCGTGGTTCCCTAGCTAAAAGTGGGAACGAAGCTAAAGTGCCCCAAGGCACGGTATGTTAAAGCCGAGACCGTCCAGAAGAGAATACCCCTCGCTGCTGTCGTCGCCTTCACCGAGATCGCCCCTGCTATTCATTCCTGATTGCTGCATGTCGACCACCGTTCATCGATCGGCCGCAACGAAAAAGTGTCTCTAATGAGAAGATGAGACAATGAAGAGTGATAGACCGCAAGTATAATGTGTGCACGCAAAGAAAAATTAGTTTTTTTTAAATAAATGTATTGTTTTCTGTCTGAGCTAAATTGAGTAGTATTAAGAATATGAATATTACATTCCATTTGTTTTGTTTATTTCGCTTGTTTTCTTGTGCTGTAAAATAATTGTATAAAGTCTGCCCAAAAACCCAGGGAAGTTAGTCCACTGAAATTAACCAGTCTCTTCCAGGAACACGACAAAACAACGACCCTGTTAAGACTATCGCAAAAGAGGCTATTGTTGAGCCCACCCCAAGTGGACACCGTGGCTAGACCAGTGTCCAGGGGCGTAGCCAGGGGTCCATCTGACCCTTGCAGAAAAAGATAGTTTCTCAAATAAGTATCAATTGGCGCCCAACGCAAAAGAAAAAGTGTGGGATAAACCGGCAGACACCCAACAGGTAGCGAAGTGGACAGGCCAACACCGAAAGCAAACGGAATTAACCCGGGGGAAATTGCGATACCGAGGAAATAATAAATTACTCGCACCGATCGTTTACAACGTGTTTATTTCAGGACTGTTTACAAGGGATTGAAAACTTCTTTTGTTTTCTTTCTTCTCTCTGTAGATGTGCTCGAACCGCACGAACTGGTCGTAGCGTAGTGGCGCCGGTGATAAAATATTGCCCCTACTTTTACACTGCTAACACTCCTCCTCAATATTTTTCTCTACTTTCGGCACAGCTCGCGTCGTCCGTCAGCCCCATGGCTTCAGCAAACTTCTTCTGCTTTACGGGTCCTAACGGTTTCGTGAGAATGTCGGCTGTCATATGTTCTGAAGGACAGAATCGCAGAATCACTTCTCCTTTGTCGCACATGTCCTTCGTGTAGAACATGCGAGTGTCGATGTGTTTCGACCTGCGCGACACGCGCTCCTTATCGACGAACTCGATGCAGCTCCTATTGTCCTCGAACAACACGGTAGGACCGCACCGCTTTGCTCCGATCTCGTCCAAAATCCGCCGCAGCCAAACAAGCTCTTTGCACGCTTCGGACACTGCGACATATTCCGCTTCCATGCTGGAAAGCGAAATGCTGGTTTGCTTTCGACTAGCCCAACTAACAGATGCTTCACCAATCAAGAACAGATATCCGGTATTCGACTTGCGGTCACTCGTATCCCCACTCCAATCAGCGTCACAGTAGCCAGTCAAGCACAACTGTTTACCGCGGTCCGCGTAGAGTCGCAGCTTGCTGCTGCTGGTCCTCAGGAGATACTTGACCACACGCTTCAGTTCACACCAATCTACCTCTGTCGGTTGGCTGATCCTCCTACACAATATCGATACACTTGCTGTTACGTCGGGACGCGTATTAACTGCGACGTAAAGTAGCGCTCCTGCAAGGCTTCGGTAACGTTCATTGTCTGGCAGATCTCTGCTTCCTTCTCGACTCCTGTAGTACCCGACGTCGATCGGCACGCTCGAACCCTTAGCATGTTCGAGGCCGAATCGTGATGCCATTTTCTTGATGTAGCTTTCTTGATCCAGACAGTAGAATCCGTTATTGTCCTTCGTAACACGGATACCCAGAAAGTAACCAATCTCTCCCAACGACGGCAGAGTTATCTTCTTCCGCAGTCCGCTCTCTATAGCAGCAACATCCTGCTCGGTCATTCCAGTGACGATCATGTTATCAACGTGCAGCAACAAGTAGACGAAACCTCCTGGCGAACGTTTGACGAACAAACAGGGATCAGATCTGGACTGATGGAAACCCAATCCCTTCAGCAACTCACTGATCGTAGAGTTCCAAATCCTTGCAGCCTGCTTCAAGCCGTACAGGCTACGCTTCAACCTGCATACAAGACCTTCGTTTCCTGGAATCATAAACCCCTTCGGTTGCTGCATATAAATTTCGTCCTGTAGTTGTCCATGTAGATACGCCGACTTGACGTCTAGATGGCGTACCACCATCTTTTTGTAGCCAGCTACCGTCAACAGAATTCTCAACGTCGCTCGACTGGCGACCGAGCAAACACGGCGTGGTAATCAACGCCGAAACGCTGCGAAAATCCTTGGGCTACAAGACGTGCTTTAAATCGCGAAACGTTGCCAGAGCTGTCCTCCTTCTTATTGTAAATCCATTTACAACCAATGGGAACGCGACCGGCTGGAAGCTGCACCAAAGACCAGGTCTCATTCCGCATCAACGAATCGTATTCCTCAGCCATTGCTGCTTTCCACAAGTCCTGCTCAGAACTGTTCACTGCCTCTTCATAGGTTTCGGGTTCTCCTTCAACTGCTACGGCTGCATCGACCTCGTAATCTTCGAATCGTTTAGGTAGCACTCCACGTGTACTTCGCTTCGGAATATCCTGCTGTCCTCCAACTGCGCCTTCATCTTCATCCGGATCGTAGAACTCTGGATCAGACTCCTCCTGAAGTCCAGGATCTTCTTCATCTGGCTGTTCTTCGGGCTCCCGAAGATCATGGTTTCCTATATCGAGCTCAACAAACATTTCGCTGCAGTCAGAGACCGAATCGCGCCGAGTTAGCGACCCATCTCCTAGCTCGATAAATCTGGCATCCCGGCTGATCGTAATTTCGTCATTCTCCGGATTCAGAAATCTGAAAGCCTTCCTATCATCGCAGTAGCCGACGAACAACAACTTACGACCCTTGCTGTCAAGCTTGCTTCGTTTAACGTCGGGGACGTGCACATACGCCGGGCTTCCAAACACACGTAGGTTCTTCAGTGAAGGTTTTCTGCCAAACCACTTCTCATATGGCGTTGATTCAACAGATCGGGAAGGCAACCGATTCTGGACATATCCAGCGGCCATGATTGCCTCACCCCAATATCTTTTAGGTAACCCAGCGTCCAACAGCATGCACGTTGCCATCTCTTGTAGAGATCGGTTTTTACGTTCCGCCACGCCGTTTTGTTGTGGAGAATACGCGGTGGTGAACTGAGCCTGGATACCCTCATGTCCATAGAACTCCTTCAACTCTTTGTTAGCGTATTCGCCCCCACCATCAGAACGTATCACACTTGGCGCTCGACCGAACCGCGTTTTAACGTACGCTACGTAACGTTTGATACAGCCCGCTGCGTCCGATTTCTGTCTGAGTAAACAGACCACCGTGTAACGACTAAAGTCGTCAATGAGGGTCATTAAGTACCTGCACCCTCCCGGCGTAACGTTCTTCATCGGACCACAGATGTCCGAATGAACCACGTCAAGAATACGCTCAGAACGATGTTGTGCTAGCTTGGGAAATGGTTGTCTGGGTAATTTACCTGCTAGGCAATGCTCGCATACATGCCTGATCCCGCAATCGTGCATACTGAAACCTTCACAGAGATTCTCCTCCTGAATGCGCTCCAGTACAGCCGGATCCCGATGACCGAACCGGCGATGCCAAGTATGCTGACAATCCAGCAGGTGCCGAGACTCTGTGCTCAGCCGAGCGTCCTCTGCCGTCTTCAGGATGTACAAATTTCCGCACAACTCAGCCATGGCAACTAACTTTCTTTCTTCGTTCATTACACTACACCGCGATGCTTCGAACTTCACACTCAACCCCTTTTGGGTTAGCTTTCGGACCGAAAGAAGGCCACCTTCCAAAGTCGGAATGTACAGTACCTCGGTGAAAAGAATGTCTACTACCTGTCCTTCACCGTTCACACACTTTACCGAACCTTCACCAACACCAGCTGAAGTTGTTACGGAACCATCGGCGAGGATTACTTTTATCTTCACACTTTCATCCAGCTTGCGAAAGAAATCCTTGTCACTAGTCATGTGACTCGAACATCCGCTGTCGACGTACCAGCAGCCACTGCGCCGATTGCCTCCAGCCACGAAGCAAATCGGAACATCCTTCTCCACGGCTTTCTTCGCCTTACATCCAGAGAGCTTCACTGCAATATCACTCTTCTGCTGTGATTTCAACAAACGGAAATTTCGCCATGACCGGGTCTCCGTCAATAACATACCTTTTCCTTACTCCGCATCTTCAACGCTTTAGCCGAAGTATCCCCTGAACGCTCCAAACGGCACTGGTGCTCGTCGAGTAGCTTTTGTTTCACGAGCTCTAGTGTCTGGTCCGCATCAGGTCGGCTTTCCAATGCCGTTATCAGACTACCAAACGACTCAGGCAGACTACGATAGATCATCGCAATCTTGAGTGATGTTTCAAGAGCTTGACCGGCAGTTGCTAGGCGATCGAAAAGCTCTTCGAGATCGTAGAGATGTTTCTCGATGTCTCCTCCTCAGCCATGTTGAGGCTGCAAATCCGTCGAAGTAATGTCACCCGCGACGTCATTGTCGCCTTTTCGTGGAAATCCTTCAGCACTTTCCACGCGTCCGCTGCTGTAACCGCATCCCGAACTAGATTCAGCTGGCTATCTTCGATGTATAGAACGATAGTAGCTAGAGTTTTCTGGTCGCGTTTTGCCACGCATCGGAAGCCGGTTCCGGCTTTGGCTCCGACACAACCGACCACAAATCTTCGCGCTTCAGGAGCATCTCCATGCGCTTCTTCCAGACTGGATAATTCACGTTGCTCAAACGTGCAAACAAGAACTTATCGGACATAGTTAATTTTGTTTCACTACTGCGCAATTGAATTTGCACCGATCGGCTCACAATCAAACTTGTTCTTGACTTGCTCGCACTCGTGTAATCACAACACGCACACAGTCCAATCTGCTTCAACTGTTAGCTGCTGGTTGATCGCAAAGCGACACAACCTCAATCCCGGAAACGAAGCAGTTTTTCCACAAACACTTTCTGTCCCCTCACACGGCCTGGGCCCATAACCTGTGGGATAAACCGGCAGACACCCAACAGGTAGCGAAGTGGACAGGCCAACACCGAAAGCAAACGGAATTAACCCGGGGAAATTGCGATACCGAGGAAATAATAAATTACTCGCACCAATCGTTGACAATGTGTTTATTTCAGGACTGTTTACAAGGGATTGAAAAATTGCACCTTCTTTGTTTTCTTTCTTCTCTCTCGTAGATGTGCTCGAACCGCACGAACTGGTCGTAGCGTAGTGGCGCCGGTGATAAAATATTGCCCCAACTTTTACACTGCTAACAGATTCTACTCATTGCGTTGTTCTATGTTTCTGCCTTCATGATTTAGTCGCACATAGCGCGCCCTTTTTCATGCACTGCACGGATTAAAAGGAAAACTCTGAATAGGACCTATATAAAAAAATTAATTAATAATATTTTTTTATAACAATTACAATAAAAGCTAAATAGGTAAATATTAAGCATTGCATAAAATACTGTTGATTTAAGTGATATGAATTAAGCTCTTTTTCTGATACTTTAAATAATTTAAAGACATTTGAATAAACTTGTTGGAACTAATATTTGCAACAGTTTGAATACAGTACAATGAGTGCAATGTTTTTCGTAATCTTTATATTAGCTTTAAGTTACTTAAATGAAATTAATTGAATGATGTTTGCAATCTTTACTTATTTCAAGTATATTAGAATTAAACATAAAAACAACAAAAATAACAGTTTTTGTGATGATTTATAGTAGCAACTGAGAAATAGGGTGGGGGGGGGGTGTTCGTGAGCGTTACGTAATTAAAGGGGGGAGTCTGGTCTCGCGTTACTTATTGTTACATAGGGGGGGGGGAGGGGGTCCAAAATCCCGTTTTTCTGCGTTACGTAATTTGTGCACAAAGCCTATAGACTCCCCAGATTGATTAAAAGTTTCGCAGCTAACGAATGTCCATAAGCAAAATATGGAGATAGAAGTTTATTCATTAACGATAATATTTTCGAAAATGTAGCTTTAGAAGTAAGGTTAACATGTTATCAGATACATTCCTGAAATCATAACATTTTTTGGGGTTGGCTTCAGTACCAGTAGTTGTCGATATAGATTGCATAATGAACCTGTATGTCAAATTGTATCAAAATTCGCTTCGCTTTTATTATAACAGTTGTATCGATATTTATTCTTAAGATTTCTTTAAAGGATTCGATTTTCAATCAAAAGGTACTGTTTTTGGCTGAAAAATAGTTCTTAGTAAACAGTGGTGGCCAAAATAATCAATACATCTACAGTTTTTCATACAAAACAGTCATATTTGACATGCTTTATGTTTTAGACAATAAAAGTAACCTGGATTTCAAACTGTGTTGAATTTGTAAGCTGTGCTTCAAAGTCTTTAAAATTACCACCATCTTAGAAAACTTTGTTTACTCACCCATGTTTGAAAATTTTATTTACTCCACCATGTTTGAAAATTT
>JASCZW010017884.1:0-16306 GCA_034211315.2 Aedes japonicus
TTACAACTGTAGATCTCATGTTCTGACCTCAAGGACAGTTGGGATGACCTAGATTATTCCAGTTTAACTCATAATTTATTTTTATTACGTTCGGAAATGTTTACTGAATATGCTTGAACACATAGCGTAGCTAAGTAAAGCCCAAAAAGCTACAGTTACTTCCGTAGATCATGGGTTATGAACTCAAGTAAATTTATATAGCCCTAAAAGCTACTACTACAACTGTAGATCTGAAGTTAATGAACTCAAGTACCCTTTGAATAACCTAGAACATCCCAGAAATATACAAAACTGTTTAACGTTTATCAACGAAAATTTTATAAAACCTATTCATATGGGAGGACTGTATCGTAAACTATGGGTACAGAGAAGGAGAAGAACTGCTTTTCTTCAGCTTGTATTTCTTTTTCGGAGTGTAAATTACAAAACTACCCAAGTAGCACGCTACGGCCATAATTAGTTGTATTAACTTGATTATGACTTAGGAAGTCATATTTATGTTATCTCAACCGAATGGTAACAAGTGTGCTACTAGGGAAATGTTAAAACAGTATACAATGTTGTACAATGATCAAATAACAGGAATTTTTGTTTAGTTATTCGTTGACTTCGCCAGGTCACGAATTGTCTTCTGAATGTTCCTCATTAGATTTTGGACAACTGTTCCTTCGATGCTTCAGCTCGAATTTACCCAACTTTTTTTTAATTTGGTAGAGGTAACTCAAGCTTACGAATACATTCCTTCCGGTTAATTCGGCATTCAAGTTCGCAAGTGTGGAAAAAGGTAAATTACTTGGCACATCGGTTCCTTGCTTCACAGGATAAAATTGTGCCCCTGGAAGCGTTCTGCAGTCCTGCTTAACATACGTGTATTATAACGTTTCCTTTATGCACAAAACCTCATCGTACAATTTACGAGTTCGAGTTTTCACGGAGGTTGCTTGTAATTGGCTACGTTTGGGATATTTTTGCTTCTTGTAGGTCTTGAGAGAGCTACACTGCCCATAATTCAAGAAATGGCTAATATGCCATTTTAGAGAAAATAGGAAAAGAGTGTTGCATGATTGTTGACTCCCTTATTAAGGTACCCACTGTATAACATTTTCAAAATAATGATTTATAGGGGTAAACGGCTTGAAAAACTAAATGGCTAATGTGTAAAATAAATGATAAATTGTCTAATGTGCATGATGATACCGAGCGCAGCATCCAATGTGATTTTAATAGAGATTTTTATGGCTATCAATAGTTATGGTCTGACAGTCAAGTGGATACAAGCACCAAGTTGTTAATCCAAAGATTCTGGGTTCCATACATTGTTTTATATTATCTATGAATAGCTTAGCGTACTGGAACTTTTAACCAATGTTTTTTGTTGTACAAGATAGTATTGATTCAGATACTTCTCGGCAACAGCATAGCTAATTACTGCCCATTGTATCCTCTGGCTAATTACTGCCTATTGTTTCGCTTTCGCTGGTGCTACCGAATTGGTGCAGATAATTTAAAGCCATTTGTGTCACAAACTCACAATGCGATAAAGGACAACGTATGCACGTTAGACAAAACAAATTTTGGATTGTCAAATTTCTCTTGCTTTGTAAATGAACATATGGCTACTACGATTAAAAATCATAATTTGAGAAAATTGGCAACTTCTTTTCTCGTTTCAATTCAACGGCATGATTTCGGAATCGACAACAACTATAATGAGTAGTTTAAAAGTTATTAAAATCTAATAAAACTTGTTCTAATAACAAAAACACTTTGAGTGCATTTTTCTCGAATTCATGTTGAAGGCACATTAGTCATTTTTTGAATTATGCATGTAACATGCTTTAGCGTGCTGAACCATTCCGATCGTTGTTCCACTTTTGTTTTGCACAACTCCTCTTTTCTTTCAAACTGCTCACTAATCTTTTTGTCCAAATCTGGCTTAGATGGACCAGGTTTACGACCACGACTAGGTAGATCCAGCAACGTATTGTGTGACCCGAATCGTTTCAGCGTATTTTGAACCGCATGAATCCTAAGTCCTTCCTGCTGCGTGAGTTTTCCTCACCTACAGACCAATTTCCGTACAGTATTTGGGCACAATCGTTTTACGTTTTTCTTCTGTCGAACCTCTCATTGTTGCACTTGAGTGAAAAAAAAAACATAATTTCAGCTACGTAATTCACCTGTTTACTATGCCGCGTAAAACGAACAGCTGTCAAATAATGTCATAATCTTTTTCGCAAAGCAACTTCAAGGTTTACCTATAAAAAACGATACGGTCTTTATATTCGATAAATTAATCATGAATCTCCTGAAAATTGATGGGATTCAATAAGGTTATCTAAACGAATGCCGACATAGGTTTCCGATCTTCTTCTTTCTTTCTTTCTTTCTTTCTTAGCGCTGCAAGCTTATTGTTTGCTCTCAAATTAGTGTTCTAAAAGTAAGATTGTATGGCAATTACAATCATACTCTATGCCCAGGGAGTCGGAAAAAATTCCTCAACGAAACATTCCTAGACCAGAACGGGAATCGAACCCAGTCAGCTCCAGCATGGTGTTGCTTTGTAGCCGCGTCTTTACCGACTGAGCTGAGGGAGGCCCATTGGCACCTCTTGGTGACTTAATAAAACCAAATTGCTTTCTAGTGGCTTTCATATAACTTTAATAATACTTGAAGAAGCTGGATGGTTTTGGCAATGTTACTTGGGAAATTTTTAACAACGCTTGAGAGCCGATTAGGACCTATTCAAATCAACATTGAAGAGGTTAAGAGACGAACCAGCCACCGACTGAAATTTTCTTAAAAAAAGACATCTAATCTAAAATTAAAGATGTTCTCGAAACCACTCACAAAGTGTGACGGTTATTTTGTTTATTGGAGAAGCAAGGTAAATTTAAAGTAATGTTTGAGAGTCGATTTGGCCTTATTTAAACCAACAGTAAGGATGCTGTTGGGACCACTTACTAAGTGTTTTTATTGGGTTCGTACAACTACATTTTACAACCTATTTCACCGAAAGTAATATCTGCATCAAGAAACTTCACCTTGAAGCGGTTCCAGGAGCGGTCGACGTTGGACCACGGCAAAGGAGCTGGAAGAAAACCGGGACCGGAGAACAAAAAGACGGAGGGAAAGGTGAAGCGGATGATTAAAGCAAATCCCAACGTCTCAAGCCCTGATTTGGCTAAAAAGATCGGCATGTCGCAGAGCTACGTCCAGAATACAAAGAAGAGAGCTGGACTACATACATACAAGGTACAGAACTTCCCAAACCGCGATGAGCGGCAACAATCGACGGCTAAAACTCGGGCACGGAAGCTCTACGAGAAGATGCTGACAAAATATGGCTGCTGTGTGATGGACGACGAAACGTATATAAAAGCCGATTTTAAGCACATTCCGGGGTTGGAGTTTTTCACCGGCAAGAGCAAGTTCTATGTGGACGACTAATTTAAGAAGAAGAAAATGTCGAAGTTCGCCTCCAAATATCTCATTTGGCAGGCCATCTGCTCTTGCGGACTGAGGAGTGAGCCTTTCGTGAAAAAGGGCACAGTAAATGGCGAGATCTACAAATCTGAGTGCCTCGAGAAGCGCCTTTTGCCGTTCTTGCAGCAGCACGACGAAGGTCTGCTATTTTGTGTCCTGGAGTGGTATGAGGCCAATTCTGTCCATTTTGTTCCAAAGGACATGAATCCGCCAAACTGTCCGGAGCTGCGCCCGGTGGAGCAGTACTGGGCAATGATGAAGCGGGAACTTCGGAAGACCAAGAAGACAGTCAAAGACGAGCAGGACATGTTAAGAAGATGGAAAAAAACTGAGAAACTGGTACCGGATGACACTGTAAAGACTCTGATCGAGGGCATCAAGCGAAAATGCGTTCAATTTTACACTCAAGGCTCCATCGATTAATTTTTCTTTTGATTTTTGAAGTAAATATATGTATAAAACTACCCTAAAATTTTGGTTTGATTCTAAACATTATAAGAAAATTGGCATGATATTTTCGGTGTCGCAATAATTTCGTGTTCGCCCTTTAACCAGTCATTCATTTTAACGTTCGTGAGTGATTTTTTCTGCCACAGGATTTGTTTCTGTTTTTTTTTCAAAAACACCCGAACATGACTGAAGGCGAACGAAATTCCTCGAAGGCGAAGGAAGCCAAAAGGCGGAGCTGTAGCAAACGATCTATGGCCGAAATCGCTACAGAGTGTGTGGTTCGAGATCGAGAAAAGTCATTTTGGAGGATCGATTCGAGAGCTGGCTGCAAATACGTTCAGGCAAAATACGTTGGTGTTACCACTTCATCAATTCTTCAAATGAAGAACTGTTCTTTCTTCTTCACGTTAGAACGTTGAAATTGAATCAGTTGTTTGCGCTTATTTACATTCACTGCTTTCTGCAACAAATGAATGGTGAAAATAAAGCGACACAAAACAAATTGTTTCACCTTGCACTAGAGATTCATGAAGTCAAATTTGTGCTTACTTCATGTTCGCTAAAGACAGTACGTGATGAACAATATCTCGGGTATTTTTTCATTAGTGCGAACTAACATTGAGAGATTCTCTCCGGTCTCGCTCTCTTTCATTGATTACAGCGTCGTTATAAAACTTTCTAGGGACTTTAGTACAGATTGAAACACAACAGTGCTGGCTAGCATACACTACAAATAGTAGAATGAAAAACGTAAAGGTGGTTGAAATATGAATGAAAAGAAAGTAATCAAAGAGGGTTTGGGGAAAGTAAACATTGAGAATTAGATTCGCCCTAATGAAAAAAAAAATACCCTAGATATGTTGTCTTAATTAAAGTGCATTATGAGAATTGAATATGAGAACTTCAAACACTGGTTTTGAAGGCTATGATTGTATGGTTGTTTGAGACCCCTCCCCCTCTGGCTATCATACAAATACAAGAAATCAGAACATACACAGCTAATATCATCAAAAACACAAACACGACACTAAACAAGCAACACACACAAATACACAACATACTCTAAGAATTAGAACAAAAACCTGTCTACTATTTGAGATCAGACAAAGGAAATTGTACAGTAATAATAGAAAGAAAGACTATGAAAGCTGTGGGGCATAAGCAAGACAACCCGTTGCGAGCCTACTATCAATTCATTATGGTGTCTATACAGATACACGAGTGTTACCTCGGAGTGCGCTGACACTCACACTAACGCACTCGTTCAGCCAGAAGCGAACGAAGCCTCTATTGAATATCGTATTGTGTATTGTGTATCGTGTATTGAATATTCGTACAGCTACATTCTGCAACCTATTTCACTGAAACTAGTATCTGCATCAAGCTACTTGAACTTTTGCAAGAGCATTCTTTTCTAATCCGCCTAAAATAACGATTGAAAGATTTGATGAAATTAGTATCTCTAGAAACCTTTCGGGCCTTTTATGTTCCTTAAAATTTTATGCTTATATTGATTTCTAAACTCTTTTTTTACCAACTGGAGGAGACTTTTAATGTTGGCTGTAATTCCTTTAAAACTCAGATATTACAAATTAAATTTTTTATATTTTTCTGCAAAATTTCGGTGAAAATCGAAATAATTGAGATAAATTTCAATTGTTACGTATTGTACTCTCGGCCGTGCAGTTTAGCGAACAAATCTACATTGAACTCTATAAATATAACATTTAAAGACTTAAAAATTTAGAAAACTATCACAGCCAATCACAAATTTCCAATCGTTAAAAGTATTTTTTTTCTTCTTTTACCGGTGTAAACGGGAGATGATTCGTAGAAGCATTTGAACGTTTTTTTTTCTAGCCAAAACAAAACTAAAAACTCCTCGAGCGACGAGAAACGGT
Source organism: Aedes japonicus (assembly GCA_034211315.2). Classification (NCBI taxonomy): domain Eukaryota; kingdom Metazoa; phylum Arthropoda; class Insecta; order Diptera; family Culicidae; genus Aedes; species Aedes japonicus. The sequence goes on from JASCZW010017884.1 coordinate 5,838, forward strand.
TCAGATATTTAAACAATGATATTGCTTTTACATTAATTACTTTTCTTTTTATTTATTTATTCTCTTTCCATTTACCAAAAAAAAAATCAATTTCGAATGCTGAGCACCTTCCCTATTATAATGACCCTGACAGACTGGTTGTTGCTGATGGAGATAATTACAATCCGGTGTACCCGACCCGGGTTCCATTTAATTTCAGCCATATTAAAAGCTAAACGAATTTGATTTCCTCCATTGAAACGCGCATCTCATAGGCTTGCCAATTTCAAATGCAGGAGGCATCGTTTCCCTTCTATATTTTGTCAAGGAATAGAATTAATGAGCTGAATGGTCGTAAATTTTGATGAGAAATATTCTACTTGGGCAAAACTTTTCCTTCCTAACGCAAACATATTATCTGAACATTGGAAAGATCCGATGTCTCCGAAATTTTGACTGATTTGACTTCGGTGGAATGGAATTAATTATGCCCGGTGGAAAAGTGGTAACCATAGTGTCACGTTTGACGAGATCATTTCGGAGCAAAGCAAGCAGCGTCATAACGAACCCTACAGGACGAAGAAGGGTCCATGGCTGTCTTGGATCGTCGTCAGGTGCGCTATAACGTAACGTCCTCTCATTAACGGATCCCGGGGGACAGGATATATTTTCTTGTTAGTGCCCTTTGTCACGTAATTTTCAGTTTGTGACTTCGGATGGATTGTTTTTCCCTTTTAACAGAGAATTGTGACACTATAGCGTGTAAACGCAGAATAATGATGCAATCATTTATGATTAAAAGACGTCCATAATGGAGTCAACTGGGAGGAGCTCTTTTAACTTACACCGTGTCTCTCCATTTAGATGAAATCTCAAATGATGATTGGCACATGATTTCGATGGCCAATACCACCTTGAATTCAAACAGTAAAGTTTCTTTCCAAAGAATACAATTTAACGTTCGAACCTTATTTCCCCTCTTTGTTCAAAAAATCAGATACGTCTGTTTGAAAAAGTACTCGAGATTTTATTAAACTTTTTTCATTTCCTGTTGTCGTGAATTAAAAAGCATTTTGCGGAAGCATTATGTTTAATGCTTTCAAGAATTAATTAGGGGAAAGAGCTCTAATATGGGCCTGGATCGTCGAATTGATGAGACATCTAGACAATAATATTGCTTTTTAGTTTAAGGAAAAAAATGGTAACAAGAATTTCCCTCGCATATTCGTTTAAGACTCAATGTTTTCCTTATGTGTTTTTTGAAATATTTTTTTTGAACGAAAACATATTTGAACAATTTTTTAACAGGTAAATAAAATACCGATACGAACACATGAGACGTATCGTTGATCAAAGAAAAATTGAACGACAGGAGATTTTTATCGATGGGCCCAAATCTTTGGATCCACAAGCCGGCCAACATAACATCCATATCCTATGCATTGTTCATTCAATCCGAAAACTGTTCCCAAAAAAAAGGGTGAACCAGGGGCTTCAATCAAGTCTGACAACCTGTGTCATCCCCTCTGGAATTTTCATTCCGTAATTACATGCTACAACTTACCCAAATTGGAAAGTTCGCTGGGGTGGCATTCCATTGTTCATGACGCTTCACCGAAATGAGGGCGCTCGAGAAGCTATAACCTATAATTTGCCGCCTTTCTTACCTGATTGCCAACGTATTCTCAGTATCTCATCCCCCGACTTTTGAACAACGTTCTACAAATTAGCGGATTATTACCTCTAACGCATTGCTCAGCGATAGAAAATGCTACCTTTATTAGCTGAGCAGTACGATTTATCCGCGGGTTTCTTCCGGGAAATTGAATCATGCAATTGAAAAATATGAATTTTGTGGCACGTGTCGGCTCCCCCCTTTTTTTTGGTAAGCACGGTGCTTGCGAATTCAATCTGAAATTGGATCGCATTGGCGAGGCCGCTTTCATGTATCTGACCGGACGTTTTCCGGGATATTGCCTTCTATTTTTCCACAAAATGCAAAACCCAATTAGTAAGAGTACTCCTGAAAAAAAGGCGGTTTCGTTCACTTATTTAGGCAGGCTGTTCGAATGAGAACGTAAAGAGTGACGAGGTTTACTAGTCGTGGTTCTGTTAAGTGAAATGAAGATTTATGTAAATTAAGATAGAGCATGACTGCGGCATGAGTGCTCTATTCCGGCACATCGAAAAGAAACTAAAAAAGAAAAGTTTTTTTTTAAAATATATTTATTTATTCAGGCTCAAACGAATCAACTTTACAGAGCCAAGTTGTCGTTTCATGAATAACAAATTGGAATACAAAATAGTGAACGTTTTAAATTGCAAAAAAAAAAATCACTCACTCACATACACTGACCTACACAGTCCTCAAAAATTTAACCTAAACAGGTAGGTTAATTAAACTACAACCTAAGTTTACTTTTAGTCAAATACACATAATTAAGTTTCACTGAACACCAGGTCTACCTCAAGCCCGGAGGGAATTATAAAGCTCAGATCTGATTCCACGATGCTCAGCAGAAAACCAAATTACGTGATCTGCGTCCTGGTAACCTTGTCCACATTCACATAGATTGCTGTCTTCAAGCACGGAACAAATGAGCGTTTGATGAATAATGGCGAGACATCACACGAATGAAGTCTCGATCCACATCAATCCCGGGACCAACATTTCTTCGACACCTTGGGAATGAAAGAATTTTGCCATCGCCCACATCTCTTTTAATCCATTTATACTTCCAGCTAACGATACCTGACGAAAAATAGGAAAAAATCGTGAAGACGATTTGTCGACAAAAATATCGCCTTCCACAGCACCCACCACTGCAAGCGAGGCCGCTTTATCATTGTCTGGAATCAAACAAAGGTGATAAAAGGTGATAGAACGTGAAGATAAAGCACGAAGACCCGTATTTTCATGAGAAAATACGAGGTGTCCATACCGGCTCAAGGAGCGAATAGCCTCTATAGAACTGAGACTATCCGTGAAAATGAAGTACTGATCCGGTGTTAGTGAGGCAACAATTTTTAGCGGAAAGTGTATTGCCGCTAATTCAGCGACATATACGGAACAAGGAGTTTGAAGTTTACGATTGGCGCTATAAATTTCATTAGATATACCCAAGGATGGTTCCAATCGTATCATATATCATTCGTTGCACGCTCTTCTTTGATTCAGTAGACGCACACAATGAGAAGTTCTGCTTCACCTCTCAAGCCGAAAACGTATGGGCCAGGGTACGCATTGAATGAACATAGCGTGAATTTCGTCGCCTGCCAATTGTATGCGTGTTCATCACTGCTGGTTTGTACAATTTATTGATTCGTTCGTTGGCTTCTGTTGGTGATTCATTTTCGTTTCCTGATCCGATTGTGTGCTAGTGCTCGAAGCTTCCGATCGAATCACTTGGTGATTGTGTGGTACCGCTTTCAGAGCAAAAACGGATCGGAAGCCGAAAAGCACAGTGTAGCCAGTAAATACAGTGAGAAAAACTGGAAATATGTAGCTAAACTAAACGCCAAATGTTAATAGAAGGTGACATGTGTTTCTTTAGGCTAGTATTTTTTGTTTTTCGGAGATACTGATAATGGCACAGGTTACTTAGTTTGTAATGGTACGGATGTAGTGGCTTCTCTGTCCGGTACAAAAGATTTTTCATACGCCAGAAAACAAAAATTTATGCATTCTTGTTGAAATAGAAAATAAGCTAATGTTTGTTCAACGAACGATAATCGACGCTATGGATATTATGGGGCCAATTATAGAAATCGAGTCGACCGTCACTTTGCTCGACAGAGCGATTTGGCTATTACAGATGTCGAGATCGACGAAATTTTGTCGAGTTGGTCGACGCAATCGATCGCTCAGAAACTAGTGAGTGATCTGTCATATTTTGTCGTTTAAGAGTTTGTTTTGATCTGCGATTTTTATCGATTCGTGTTAATTCGTTTAGTAAGATAAGAAATACACTAAACCAGTTTTTTTTTGTAGGTGAATTAACAGAAAAACAATTTACTTCTAGCAAAAAATGTCTAATCTTATTACAAACAAAACAAATTACCGTCAGTTTGAATAGCTTATTGAACTAATTAAATGTAATGTGGATCGTAAGAGGCTTTGTGGCATGGAGCCAGTAAAATTAATGCTTAACAGAGAGTGGTAGGAACCAAGAGCTCAATTCATTAGGACCACCAATGAACCTTGAGTCGGAATAAGAAAAAGTAAATTTCATTTTCTCGTTTGTCATCCTAACATTAGTACCCAAACCCAGACGGAAACTCAGAACAGTAGTACATGTGATGAGCTTTTTAAATTAATCTCAGAACCTTGGGTTTTTCCTAAGGTACTTCTAAACGCCTTATTTCAGTACATTTGCACATGAGATTAGCAAATCGACCCACGAGTTAAGTGTTTTATGTAATTAATCCTGGATTTCTTGAAGCATAGAAAGAAAAGCTCTTAGTAGTTCAAGAAGGAATATACCGAAAATTCAGGACCAAACATCTTCGAAGTTCAAAATCATACTTCCCAGAAGTTAAGGACAGAACTTCCCAGAAAAACAGGAGACGACTTCTCAGAGCTTCATTAAGAAGTTTAGGGGAGACGACTTCTTGGAAGTTTGGAACATTCCCGAAGTTTTGGAGTTTTCTCAGACGTCAGGAAAAAAAACTTTCCCGAAGTTCAGGAAGAAACTAACCAGGGAGGGCGTTATCTAAAATTTCTCACAAATTCAGAAACAAACTTCCACAAAGCTCAGAACGTCCTGGAAATTCAAGAGAGAACTTCTCTGAAGTTCAGGGAAAGGCTTATCAGAAGTTTCAAAATAAACTTCCCAATGTAACTTTCCAGAAATGCTAGAGAGCTTTCCCAAAGTTCAAAAGAGAGCATTTCTGAATTTCAGAATGAGGATTTCTCAAAGTTCATGAAGGAACCTCTTCAAAGAAAAGAAAGAAACTTTCAAGAAGAATAGTGGGTACTTCTTAGTAGTTTGAGCAAGATTTTCTCAGAATTTCAGGAACAAACTTCACATAAGGTCAGGAGAAAACTTCTAAAAAGATCAAAAAAAGTACTTCTTAGAAATTCAGGAAGAAACTTTCAACAAATTTAAGGAAATTCTCCTAGAAATTCTACAGCAGACTTTCCCAAAGTATTGATAAAAATTTTCTCGGAGTTCAGGATGAGACTTATCGGATGTTCAAATAGAATAAGCTCGTAATCAATCATAAGTGCTAGAGAGCTTTCCTGAAGTTTGGAATCGAACATTTCAGAAGTTCAAAATGTGGCTCGAACTCAAAGTCTCGAAGCTCAGGAATACCAAAAGTTTGGGTAATTACTTCTGAGAAAAACAGGATGAAACTTTTCAGAAGCATAGGAGATACTTACTAGTAGCTATAGTTGGAATTTCTCAGAGATTCAGGAGCAAACTTATCCGAAGTTCAGAAGACAACTATCATAAAGTTCCGAAGAGGACTTCTCAGAAATTTAGGAACAAACTTCCAAGAAATTTAAGAATATTTTTCAGAAATTCTGGAGAGAACTTTCCCAGAGTTTTGAAAAGGTTTTCCTTGCAGTTAAGGATGGGACTCGTCAGAAGTTTAGACAGTAACTAAGTTCAGCAAAAAAATTATGAACTGTTCCTGGAAGGTGAGGTTAGGTTGTTAGATGTATATTTATAAGAAAATCAGGAGTAACTGTCCAGACGTTCATGAGGAAACTTGATTAAAGTTCAGGAGAAAACATCCCAGAATTTTTACAGCAAAGAGCTTTGTCGAAGATCAGAAAAGAGGTTCCCTGAAATTCAAGGGAAAATCACTGGCAAACAGAAGAAGCAGTCAATACTAAAATCATTCATATGACCATAATGATATTCATTGCCTATGGCACCATATAAAAATAAGTGAACACCATCTCCTCAACCGTTCTCATCGTTCTTTGAGCTAGGACACAACCTCATGTAGGAATCAACATTCCTTGGTTTCCATCTCACCTCGTTTGAGAGATTTGATCGTCAAGAAAACTTCGCTGGAGTTAAGCAGAGAAATATTATATAACAAGAAGCTTAGCAACATCAATATCAAAAAAGTTTTGAGAATTCTTCCAAAGTTCAAAGAATCCTCCAAAAATTAAAAAAAAATCCTTGATTCTGAAAAAGTCCCTACTCAGGATACCAGAAGGTCATAGAACTTCGAGATAAAATCGCTAAAGTGAGACTGATCAACGCATATCTATACAGCAACCTTTAATGTTAAATGTTTAAAGAATTATGTAGTACTGTCAATAGCTTCAGTAACTATCATCACGTATAAATTGGTGATGACTAGATAATAACCCCTCATCTGTATCATTTTTGAAATATGTATATTGACACTTGTCCACATATTAATTAATAACTTCCCCGCAAGCTATTTCAAATCGCAACATTGGCACAGCGCCCAATGAGTTTTCTGATTAACAAAAACATTAGAGAAATTCACAAAACAATCGTGAAAAATGTCAATACTTATTCTTCAGCTCTCAAAAATGACAGCTAAATTGATGAAAGTCCTGAATTACTGCATGATGTAATATTTCAAAGACATTTGGAAAAGTTATCAACATCATAGTTAACAGTTGAGCTCTGTTGCCGACTCGATCAGTTTGTGTCGAGTCGAGTTGCTCGACTCGATTTCTATATGGCCCCATAGTTCTTGGCTCCAGGAAGTACCATCACATCCAAAGCTGGGCCCCAAGCTTAACGATTCGTCCCTAAAAACGTAACTCTCAAGGACCCACTCTCAAATATTCTGTCAAAGTAACGAAACGAATCAAAATATAAACATAGCTTCTAGTACCGATAAGCGCTAGAATGTATTGCAAGGTGCAGCCTGTTAGGTGTAGTTCAGACCAAGGGTCGATACAACAGAATTCTGTTTCCTTGTTACTTTGTCAATCTATCCCCAAATATTTCATCTCCTCTTTATCTCAGGTAAACCGTAAGTGACCGGTCGAAAACCTACTCAACGTTATACACTGCGTTTAATAACAATAAATTCACATAAAAAGTCCAAATGTTTCAATGAAGAATGAATTCTACCGTTACATTTATTCACATGCAGAAACTGTATGAGGAAGTTGTCTCACACCACAACACTTCTGAATCCATTGATGTACTGTGTGAGTGGATAATAATAAAATCACTCATTTTTGCGGTTTTCATAGCCATAGAACCACTACATACAAAACTATCTGCATGAATTCCGCTTCAGTTTTCTTTGACATTTTATCGTGTTGTGACGTGTTTGTGAATGCTCCGGAATAATGCCGCGTGGAACGTATATGACGGAGGAAAAGAAAGTGGTAAAGTTTTGCATTTCGCGAATGTAATGTTTGTATTCGTGAAATTGCTAGGCGTTTGGGAAAGATCGCATCGCGTCATAATCAATTTCCAGAACCAGAATCAAAATCCAGAACGATATGGGAATAACAAGACTCAAAAAAGTTGTCGGAAAGAACGCAACGAAGAATTGTCCAAACTGCAAGTAACTCACTCAAAAGTTTGAAACAAATTAAGGCTCATGTTCTACAATCCATCGAACATTGAAAAGCTCTCCTTATATTTAGCGGCAAAATGAAAAACTGAAACAAGCCCGACTCGAATTCGCAGAGATTGGAGTAAAGTATGTAACCTTCATTATTCACTATTATAAAATTAATTATGTTCCATTTTTTCCGCCGAAAAAAATTCAATCTGGATAATAAAGGAACAGCGTTATTTTTCGACTCGTAACTTCTGTGATAGTAGTTTAAAGGTTTGGGGAGCATTTTATCAAACTGGAACGGTGCAGATTGCTTTTCCATTCACCAGAATGAACAGTCAGGAGTACATTGAGGTACTCCAAAGTCATTTGCTACCATTCTTGCGGCAACATCGTCGAGTTGGCTACACATGTCAGCAAGATAATGCTTCAGTTCATACAAGTAGAGCAACTATGGCGTGGTTCAACAAACATGGAGTTCAAACTATGGAATGGCCAGCTTGTTCTCCAGACCTAAACCCGGTCGAGAATATGTGGGGATTAATCGTACGTGTGGTATATGCAGACAACAAGCAGTACGCAAGAGTTCATAACCTGAAACAAGCCGTCTTGTCTGCATGGCAAGGAATACAAGTATCAACTTGCCGTAACATAATTCAGAGTATGCCGAATAGGTTGTTGAACTGATTGAGAACAAAGGAGGACCCACCCATTATTAACATTTTGAATTTCAGGTAAACATCGTTGAAATATATAAAAGATAAATAAATTTTAAACTGGTTCATATATGAATTCAAGTTACAAAGTACAACGATGACGACTATTTTTCCATAGATCAGAAACTCGACGTTGGATCTTGTGTTTTCCATAACTTTCAATTACAGCTAAAAAACTCCGCTCACAAGCACAGCCTACAGCCTAGCGTAGACAAAAATATTATTTAAAACTCGCACCGCTATTCCCGTTTTCAAACGAGTCGTATTTATCATTAAAAAAACTGTTTTCAAATCATTCTTATTTCATAAACTGACTGAATTATCACGAGACTTACTCAATTAGATCAAACCCTGCTTGAGTAATCCACACAAATTATTGCTTTGAGTGATCTCCATAACCTCCGCGAAAGAATCAATCTTCGGAAAGGACCACAGTGTTTCCTCTATCATTTCAAAATCCCACCGATTAAAAATTAGCATTTCAGTTCGCTGATTGCATTACAATTATTTCTAGAGCTACCGATCGGTATGGAAAAGGTGAAAATCACATGCGCAATACAATTCTGCAACTACCTCGAATGTAATGCTACACCGCACGCTGTAATCGCTAGGTCTGGGAATTATGCTCACTTTGCTCACTAATGCCGGCGCTTATATGTGAAATTGGTCACGACTTTGATATTTCGTTCTTGCTGGCTGCAGTCACTCATTGCTTCCCCATGTTGATCCTCTGACTTTATCTTCTAACCTAAGGGCGCCCTGCCATCGCAGCCGCCGCTGCCGAGTTGGTCGAGAGAAGCGTGGACCCATTCAATAGAGTTGCTGGGACGAGTCTTCGGCACTTCTGAGCTGCATTCATCTTGCATCTTGGTGCAAATCGACCGTGCTGTCTCAATTGCAGGCAAAAGGAGAGATAATTGAAAAATTGGACACGACGCTGGTGAGTGGTTCGCCGGCTTGATGGTCAGTCAGCGCCTGGTTGATATAGTTGAGGGGAAAAATGTAGGCACCGCGAAAATACAATCAGATCGAGTAAAATTTGCGCCTAAATCAAACAATTCCAGTTTGATGAGGTGATGGTGGCAGTGGTTTTGAAAATCGGCGCCAATCGCTGCTGAGAAGCGGAAATCGCGTGGCGAAAAGGAGAAAAAGGCTCATTCCAGCAGTCAGCGCCGGCTGTGCGATGCTCGCCATACTCATGACATAATCAAGATAGCTCAACCTGATATTTCCAGAGCCAAGATGTTTCTCATATTTCTCGAATGCCAGAATTGGACGTGCTTGACATTATGGAGCGCCAAAGAAGTTGCCATAAACAGCGCAGTTAAAGTGCATTTTCGCTGTCATCACCGTTTAGGTCGCCCGAGTGTTGCTTTTCTGATTCATATGCTCACTGGCTCGAGGCAACTACCAGCAACAACCAGCGGCAATAGTGGTGGTTTTATTTTGAACTGTCGGGGAATAGCCAACCGCCAAACAAGCCCGCAGATAAGATGCGCGCGCAAGCAAGAAGGTAGACAGCGAACGTGACGACACACGCGAATTCCAACCCTCCAAGTTGGTACCATCGGAGGTATTCTTTGCCATCCTGTTTGCTCATGGCGCACTGGCAGCGGCCGGTGCAACATCGGTATCTCACGTTTTAGGCATTTAGCGATGAATTATGTGAATTTAAATGACGACAGCCCTTCGCAGCATGCTGATGAGAAATCGAGCGCGTTAGGAAATGATGTTCCAATAATTTCTGCCGGGCTGCCTGCTGAGCCATATGAATGTTTGAAAGAGCAAATTTTTAATAGAACATTTCTTGCAATTGAAATCATACGTAGCATACATGAGGTAGGAAGTGTACCGATTGCATTGAATACGAAGCAAGTTTGAATGTTCGGGATCTTAAGGATCATCATTGTGGTTCAATGCATGACAGAAATATTCAAGGTGCTTTGAAGAATTTGCATAATCATAGACACATGATCAATCTGCTGTTTCTTTTGAAAGACTCAAAGACACACCAGATTCTTTTGAGAGCTTCGGAGAAATTAGCAATCACTGAAATATCACTTCAGAAATCAAGTATTGTTCACTTAGAATCCGTGCGGAATAAATAAAGAGGCTAGAATGCTATACGAAATAGAGTTCACCGATCAAAACAAAGATAATTTATTGAACTTTGATAAAAAATATCGTGAAAACTTTTTTCTCTTTATTTCTAAAATTACTTTTAATTTGCTATCCGTCATGGAACGTATGTACGTAACC
>JASCZW010017885.1:0-16342 GCA_034211315.2 Aedes japonicus
TCACAAATATGGTTACCAGCCCCCCCCCTGTTGGATGTTACACTTTGATAAAAGAATATATGCATATTGGTTTTGTCGATTTCTAATAATAACGTGTATTTTAGTTCAAATTCAATCATTTACATAATTACATGTGTAAAGTTCTTCTGTCCACAGATAGGTGAAGTGTGTTTTGATGGAAATAACTGGCAGAGATAAATCAAGACATTCGTAACAGATGGACAAAACTTATCGTTTGACATGTTTTGTTCTGCAAAACACGTAGTTTTTAAATATTTTTTTTTAAACTGCAATCATTTAAGGAACATGTCAGTTTTGAATTTGAAATAATCTTAGTAGAAAAGTAGAAAAAACTTGACTGATTCTGATTCAGAAATGCTTATACAATTAATAATTGCATTGTATATTTTTAATTACTCTTGATAAATATTAAAAGTGTGTAGGTTTTTGAAGATCGAAAAACAAAGCCTTATGTTGAAAATATGCTGATTCGTAGCTTTTCTCTAGATCACATCGGTATGAGTGGTTTACATTAACATCTTTACAACCATCGAACTAACTAGATAATAATGGACAAAATTTAGGAAATGGGGAGTTTTAGTTGAGTTTATAATATTTTTAGTTTTTCCAATAATACTTACTTGAAAAACTCATAACTCATGAACCAAACTCTAAAATGCACTTACACGTCTATGAGACCCCGGGTCTAATGAGGAAACCGGTTTTTTTCCTCACTTTTGTGCATAAGTAACAGATTTTTGGGCAAAAAGTTACCCCAGAATCGGGCAAAATCTGGTTTACACACCAGTGACTGATCGCAGTTCAGCTCAGGTGTATAATTTAAGCTTGCAGTGCAAACTTTGTTAAACATAAATTGAGTTGTAAAAAGTGATTGAAATTTTCTAATCAATTGAAAAAAGGTCTGGAAAGATATTTTACACAAACATTATTGCAGGGTTCAGGAAAATTGTTCGGAACAACCAGAAAAACACCGTATGTATGGTGAAAAATTCAAACCAACTTTTTTGCGATTGAAAGTCTTGATACATCGACATTTGATGTTTATCCATTCTCGAAATATGGAAAATTAAATGGAAATATACATAGTTTTTCTTGTAGAGAAGATGTGCAAAACATCATGACTCGTAGAAAAAGTTCTGAGAAATCTTGAAATTACTCATAAGTCCGTAAAAGAATGTGATCGGAAAGTGAAAAAAGAAATGGAATCATGAATATTCCAACAGAAATAATTGTTTTGATTGCAAAAATTTGTTTTTTAGAGCCATACAAATATGAAAGCGGTGATTCTTTTTTGGTTTTAAATATATCGAGGATTTTCGAGATTTACCTTGAACAGTCTGGGAAATTCCACTGAAATTCTCATACCGGGAGATCAAGAAATGATCCCACCTTGACATGGGTTCCAGGAAATCAATATTTCAATTTTGTTGGTAATTTTGGTATAGACGATGAATATTTTTCGATTTTCCTGAGCCCTATAAACTTTTGTGTAAAAAAATTTACCATTGCATAATTTTTCAGCTTGCTGAGATAATTTAAAGGACTTCCAACCACAAGAATGTTTTCCTAAGACGATCAGTTCTCGAATTAGTTTTTAAATCACAGTTAGCAAAATTGTAAAAAAATTAATTATATATAAATAAATTTATAAATTTTTTTATTACCTCAAAAGAGAGAATACTCTATTTTGAAATTTCCATACAGAGCTGGAATCACAATTTCTTGTTTTCCGCAAAGGATGGTGCTTTTATTCAAAGTTCCCGACCGTTTCTCTCAACGTTGAAATTGTGGACAACACTTAATCTAGATCATACTTTTTATTGCCAAGACAATTTCAAGCACTTTTCGATTCCTTAATTATAAACTTTTTTTTTTAAAGTAGTTCTTCCTGACTGAACTCTCCCCCATCCTAAAGCACTGTCCCATATTCTATAAAATTAAGATTTCAAGATTTATGATATTTTTGTTACTTTAAAAATAGAATATGCTAACTAAAAAGTTTGTTCGCGTACGTATTTATTTTTAACAATGCTGTTGTTGCTATAAAAGATGTTCATGTTACTCCAAATTCTTAACGTCACCTCTCTGCCCATCTGACGCTCCATGCTGACCAAGATCGACCAATGTCTTCAGCAACTAATGACTGTTCCAGAAAGTATAAGCACACCTTATTTTCCCGGTCATTTTGAATATAATGAAATATTTCAAAATGTTTAAGTCCTTTTGTTTGCACATTTCTGAATGGCATAGCATCAAAAAAGTGCTCAGTTTTGTGTTACCTATCAAAATGCGCGGTCTTACTCCGGAACAACGAAAAAGTATCCTGCGCAAATGGTGCACTGTGAGCGGACTCTCCTTGAGAAAATTGGCCAAGGAAGAGGGTGTAAACGTTGGTGCGGTATGATCTGCGATTCGAAACTATAGAGAACAATCTACGTTTGAAGATGCGCCGAAGAGTGGTCGGAAATTCGGTCCTGTTAGTCCGGATATTGATAAAAGATCAGGGATGCCTACAAGCGAAAACCAGCGACTTCCGCTCGGGATGTTGCGAAAAACTAGGGACCTCGTCGAGTAAACGTCATGCGTGCCAAAGAATGACTTGGGCTAAAAACATACCGATATTAGAAAAAAACGAAAAGGAACCCAAAACAGGCCGCGTCCGTGAAACCACGGGCCCGCAAACTCTCACGATTCGTTATTATGTAGAATCTCTGGGTGTATAATAATGGACGATTAAACGTATGTGGAACTAGATTACAAAACGCTTCCCGGACCACAATTTTATACTGTAAGCAAAGACATCCCCGAAACGGGAAGGCAATTTTTACCGAAAAATTCGGTAAGAAGGTTATGGTTTGGTGGGCAATATGCTAGTGTGGTGAAACATCTAGTCCGTACATCACAACGGAGACGATGAACACTCAGAAATACGTTAAGGAATGTCTCCAGAAGCGATTATTGCCGATGATCAGGCAGCACGAAGGTCAAGTAGTGTTTGGCCTGATTTGGCGTCATGTCATTACGCAAAGGACACTTTAGAATGGTACAAAAGTCAAATGTATGTTTCGTGCCGAAAGTGAATCCGTCATGAATCCGTCGAACTGCCCGGAGGCACGGCCAATCGAGACTTTTTGGGCTTTAACCAAAGCAAAGCTTCGAAAATTCATAAAACCAGCGGACGACATCCACAAATTGAAAAAGATTGGCCAAAAGTGGTCAAAATGGTGGGAAGTACCACTCTGCAGAAGCTAATGGGTCATGTTCGAGGAAAAGTTGGGAGTCTTGGCTATGATTAAATATTTTGATTAAACGAGAGTAAATGTCATATAAAACACACACAAAATTATTAAAGCTAAAAATAAACATGACTTGTTTGTTATTTTGACAGTGTGCTTATACCTTCTGGAACAGTCTTAATGCATGGTTACTCTCTATCGGAGGTCGTCCTTTATCAGGAAGCATCTTGAGACGCTTGGTAAGATGAGCGTTTGTTTCAAATTCTTCCTCAAGAATCTTCTTTCAGTTCAATCTGCTTGTCTTATGACGTTGTTGATTTGATTTCTTCTTATCTAGGGCCATATTTAGCGCTTTCCCTGCGGTTGATGAGGTCAGACAACGTCTTTTCTGTATACCCGAAAGCATGTCATTTCGCTCTCTAATCAGCCAGGCTGGAAATCTCGAATTAAAAATATCCAATTCTTTGGAAATTGAATCCTATTAAGGACATGTAAAATAAGAGGGAACTTTTTGTCCGAATCCGGAGGAGCTTGTGAAGAACTGAAAGGCTGGAGTTCCTTCATCCGGTGGGTATTTTTGGATCATTTTTTAACAATACCTCCATTCGCAACAGAAGGTCTGCTGGCTTAAAAAACCTTGAGTGTATCTTTCGGTTTCGAAGCTTCCGTTTTCAAGGTGGTGATTTTCGTTTTGAGAAGTTCTTCACAATAGGGTTCGGTTTTTTTAAATCTCGCCAATATTTACACACCACGGTTGGCTTATTAATTGCGCAGCGGGTATGCACGACAAAATGCATCGACCTGCGTTTGAATCAAATCAAAATTCAACACAACCAAGAATGAACACAATTGGATTTTCAACATAATCAAACTTCGACGAAGTTTCAGAATGAAGCACAGCTCGTGCGGTTCGTGCTCATTGATGATAAGAACATGTATGACAACAGTAAATAATTTTTTGCACTCACACAACTAAGTAAAATGTGTATTTTTATTTACCGTACACTCACACTTTTCGACTCCTTTGTTTTCGTATTAACACTGATAAATTTAAATTACCAAATGCAAAATTGTTGAATGTCACATTTTTATAACCCTCCCCCCCTATCACATATTGTCACAAATTTGATACCCCCCTCTAAAGAGTGGACGTCATTTTTGAATCACCCCTTATGGAGAAATCACATAAGCAGATGTCCAAGTCTCACGTGAATCGTGGCGTTAGTTTTTCTTATTCAGTCACTCCAATGGAAAGTCTCGTAACAAAACGACGTATCTGTTTTTGTAAACATATCGATCAATGTTTGAATCTTTGAAACATTGATCGATATTTTTCACACACGCACATGCAGAAGCAGCATCATAACACAGTCTAATGTTCATTTACCTATATGGTGATGCTAGTTTGCGTAGAAGTGCAAAGATTATTGAGAAACTTACGTTTGAAATTATGTTTACCTTTTCGTAGACAAACGTCGTTAAACGACTCTGTTAAAACTATCAGAAAAGAGGCTGTTGTCGAGCTCACCCCAAGAGGACACCGTGGCTAGACCAGTGTCTAGGGGTGTAGCCAGGGGTCCATCTGACCCTTGCAGAAATAGATAGTTTCAGAAGAGTATCAACGGCAACAACGGTGCCCAAGCGTCCAGCAAGGCAATCACGCAGGTTGATGCAGTCTTGGATCCCAAGTAGTGGCAGCAGATCGGATACTTGGAACAATACCGGACCAAACAAGACCAGAACAGGGATCCAACAGATTACGCGTTTCAGTGTCAGAAGACCCTAAAATCGATCGCCAACATTTTGATAAATCCAGATGTAGAGCTGGATTGATGAAAGGATTCCATTTTTTAAGTCGAGCCGCTATCAACGCACCGTTGCACCAACTACGGCTGGATCCACGTTCGCCAATCCAAATTCAACAAATATTCTGAAGGGAATTCACTATCAGTATTCAAACTAAAAATTCATTCGCATTCTTCTAAATTTTTATAAGATTCTCCTTCTTCAGTTCCAATTGCTCTTCACCATCTTTTGCGACGCTTTTTTTGACGTAGACTACGTCTTACGGCAAGGGTAGGGTGTCAAATGAAAATCTAAAATATTGCGACCGTCACGAATAACCGTACGTTTTGTACGCGAATAACTCAAATAATCCACGATAGACTTACATGATTTCTTTCTCAATCGGTCGGAAATTTTACCGCGCTTCAATTCAATTGTCAAACATTTTTCTCAAACAATAGTGAACTATTGAAAACAACGCAAATATAAGGTGATGTCTTATAATGTCATTTTGCAGAGTAAATTTACCAAATTTCCTATCACAGTTTTCAAATCGAAGCAAGGAATGTCTTCCATTATCTTCATGTTCTTTGTATTAGAGAGGGACTTTAACCAATCATGTCATTCGTCTCTCCATGTACGTCTCGCATGCAGCTGAGAACGGTATAAAACGCACACTTAAGAAAAATTTGTCTCATTCGTTTGGCAGCATTGAAGCTGTGCGGAGCTGGTCGCTGGCAGCTGGTCGCAGGCAGCTGGTCACAGCTGCTTCATTCGTCCGGAAGAGGAGCTGGTTGCAGAGGCAGCTGGTGGTCGCGTAGCAGCTGGTGGTGGTAAGTACCAGGGCTCTCCCAAACAGCGATCGTCGCGATGAGGTAAAATGGCGGATTATGGGGGCGCACATCCATAAATTGATAATCTGTCCTTTTGAGGACAACCAATGTAATTAAAAGAGTTGTTTATACAAGAACTAAACTTTTATTTCGTTTGGTTTGTGCGCCTAATATCATGGTGCCGATTCGTTCGCCGCAACTGCAAAAACGCCTCCATGGAGGGCGAGCCGTCGGGAAAATTTTACCCAGCTGGTTGGCGCAACCCACTAATAAATAATCTGTCCTTTTGAGGACAACCAATCCAGTTCAGATCATAGATTTCAGCCACACAGAATTTCCCTGACATTATAAATTCATCACGTGGTTTAATGTAGTCGACGTCAGGCGGTCGTGCCTTGTACACAACCCCACTGATTTTTTTAATTAAATTCTTTATTTTCCGTCGGCCCATTTACTCACATAGTGACAATCACCGACGCCAGGGAGACGACTCCACCACTTGGACCCTACCTAACGACTCATGACTATGAACCGGGACCAACGGCTTTACTTCCTTTCCGAAGGAAGACGTGACCAAGATTGTTTCGCCTCAGAAAAACCACCGACGTCGACTGGGATTGAACCCAGACCCACTGGGGTGTGCCAGTAGCAGTCACGCTTACCACTACACCACTTCATTTCAGAAAAACCACCGACGTCGACTGGGATTGAACCCAGACCCACTGGGGTGTGCCAGTAGCAGTTACGCTTACCACTACACCACCGACGCCGGCTTTTTGCTACGCTTGTCAATAGAAATAATATCTAGTACGATCAGATTTAAATTATGCATCAACTCCAGAAGCGCAAAGTTAGTGGTTTCCTTAGTTGCTTTCGAATCATATAGATCTTCGTCACTTGGCCCAAAGCATGATAACCACTTAGCACCCTACTTTCAGGACCAGTCATATCAATGACTTTAACGTTACTCAGTTCGAATTTTTATTGAAGGTCATATACGTCCTTTTTTCCCTTTTTAATTACGTTCTCTAGGATCTTGTAAAAGTACCTCCCTTTGTTTGTCCTTCCTCCACTGCTGGTCGAGATCTTTGTCCTTATTTTTCTTCTTCGGTTTCTGATCTATCACAACCGGTTCCTTCTCCTGTGTAAATCCTGCCATCGATCGAAATTCATTTGCCTTTGCGGCCACTTCCGACCCCGATTCGGAGCTGATCCCACTCGGAGCACTTCCAAACCGTGCTCGGCTCGCATCGTCTTCGTCATCTTCGTTTTTCACTCACTTTTTTTGTCCTCATTTTCCGGCCTGTCGAATTCCTCCGGCAACGAATGCTATCGGAGCGATATAATCCTTAGGTTTCTTTCCCATGCGAACACGAACGCGCCGAGAAGAACATTCGGGTTGAATTCGTTGTCCAAGTCGTAATCGAATATCTCAAAGTGCTCGTACTCTTCGTCGGCCCTTGCCAACATTTTATTTATTATCTAATTTTTTTCCTGACGTTTCGTTATATAAACAAAGTATCGCCGTGTAACCAGAAAAATAATTTTAATTTATGGTGTAACTTCGTTTACATAGTTGCCAAAACGCTTCATATTTGTTCCACATGGTTATATTCACCATAAAATGTGGAACAAATTGGAGCTTTCAAAAAATTCTAACAAAATGAAGGGTGCATATAAAAAAAAATTATTAACGCTCACGTTATAAGAAGTTCATTGTTTTCAAAGGAAAAATATAAAAAATGGGGGTTAGGTCAGACGAGAAAGGTCTATTGACGCGCTACGTGGCGCATCACGTCACACAGTGCACCAATCAGGTTTTAGGGTGCAGAATGCGAATAGGTAAGCACAATTAGGTCATAAAAACGAGCCAGCAACGCGGCTTGTCCTCTTTCCCTATTTGGAAATTTGTGTAACAACATCGTTAAGTGTAGTGAATAAAAGTGCGTTCTAGAATTATTTAGTTTTTAAAAACGTAGAACACTCAAGGAAATCCTTAACTCAGATGGACTAATTCGTAGCTGTCCAAAAATTATGCTCGAAATTATTGACCATGTATTGTTTGTTTCCTCTTCTTGACTTATTATGCTTCTGCAAACAGCGAGCAGTTATGGCTGGCCCACAATTGATACGTTGCGGGCGCGTTTGCGTAAATTTGACAGTTTTCCCATAGGTTTTCTGTCAAATTTACGTCAACGCATCCGCAACGTATCAATAGATCATTGCACGGAATGTATTAACCTCACTTTTTTTGACAGTTCAGCGAGCTTGTCTACAAGGTGTTAGAATTTAAACTGCTCAAACAAAATTTTTCATTGGCTTTTTTTCGGATTCTGTACGATTAGATCCAAGAAATGATGTAAAAATAAGCAATGGTGTCTGTTTTCCGGCAATTTTACCGCAATCGTAATAAATTTAGAGCACAAAATCTCAAACCGATTTTTCCAAAAAAAATCTAAGTCCACGTTAACAAACTCCCTGAACTGTCAAAACTGAACTGATGACGCTATCGTGCAATGATCTAATGTGGGTGACCTTTTAGTCGGTTCTCAACTTAACTTATGTTGTTTGCTTTTTTGCGGTGTAGCTACACCAAAACCACCGACAAACTGACATGAAACTCAATCTTCACTATTGATCAAGAATTCATAACGACGGGGATTCAAATGTGCAGCGATACCATCTGTCACAACCAATAGATTCATTATATCTAGATCAAATAAATGTGCCAGAATTGGGGGAGGTAAGCATCTTGCTGTGATATATCAGGTGGGTCTCCACCAGTTGCCTGTCGATCTGCCAATTTTGGAAGCTTGCTAGCTTTGCACCTTCAATCGATAGCAGATGTATTACAACAGTCACGACAGAAGCAGTAAAAAGCCTACGTTCGATGTTATGTTTGTATTACCTTCTGTACTCCGGGGCGAAGAAATGCAACATTGTGGAACACTTCATTTCGATGGGTTACAGTAACATTTGCATTAAAAAAAGGCCGATTTTTCATGGGGTTACCCATGAAACTACCCATGCAGCATGAATCATAGTTACCCATGCGTCAGCAGACAAAATTTGACAGCACTCTAACCGTGATGGCAAAAACAGTGAAGCAACTCCGTTCAGAAGTGTGCGCGTTCAAAGAACGGCACCCCGACGCGTCGAAAACGGACATCGTGTGGCACACCCGTTCCGGCATATACAAGATCTTGGCACTATTAGACAACAATCAGAGCATCGAAAGAAAGCCCAATTCCGGACGGCCTGGAAAAGTACTTGGCGAACATGAACATACATGTCAGGAAGCGGAAGTCGCGTCCACTGGTTTCGGTGCTGCAGGCGAATGGCGACGTGGCGGTGGTGACGGACGACGAGACCTATCTCACCCTGGATGGCAACGACTGCCAGGGCACTTCGTGCAGTAGATGAAGCGCAAATCCGAGAATTCCGATCCAGTTTTGTCACTATCGACAACTCGGCTCCGTAAACTCTTCGAGAGCCACACAGACGTCGTATGTCGGATTGTTTGGGACGCGAACAGTTCGAACGCTCCGATCCGTCAGCAGCAGTGGCCATTCTGGTGAGTAGTGGACAAGGAAGTTGTCGGGTTGCATCTGTTCTTTCACCTCATCCTTGTTCTTCGGCCTTGGTATTTCCTGGATTGATTGAACCTTCTCCCGGATCTTACGAACACTTTCTTTATTGATCGAGTATCCACACTCTTTTTCTTTCACGAAAATGTTACTCAATTTTCGTAAAAAGTGGATCTACTCAAAAATTGAGTAGATCCACTTTTTAACGAAAATTGAGTAACATTTTCGTGAGAGAAAAAGAGATAGCATACAATTGTACTCAAAAATTGAGTAAAATGAAGCGGGAGTGCAGCAAATCAAAACAAAGGTGCAAATATGTACAGTCAAGGTGTACTTCGGACCAAGGGGTTCTAAAACAGTGAACCAATTTCAAATCGCTAGTTGCATATTGATTGTTGCTAATAAAATGTTATAATTATCATATGCCGTTAAATATGTCTTGTCGATAATTATCGTTTTATACTATAGCTCAGTATTCTAGACAAGGCATTACACAAATGAAATCAACTTCATTTGAATTAAATTTAAACTTTAAACCTGTCAACCGTCATAACGATTGTAGTGATTTCATTCAATTCTTATCCACCAATAACAATTTATTATTTTAGCAGCACGTGCCAGTGAACGAACGCATTGAATGATTTTGATAAAACACAGCTCCTTTTAACACATCCAGTTACTATCAGCTACGATGTGATAAGAACGCATTTTTTCCTTCGCCTCTTGCACTTTCGTGCTGTCCATACGTCAGTTTGGAGCATAATAATGCAATGCCAGCGAGCGGAAAATGATAACGCACCACTCTGATGTAGGTATGAGTTTTACAAACAGCTTGTTATCACAATGGAAAGAAATTTATGAAAACACATTTCAAGGCAGTCTGAAACACAAAGATGACCATCCCACTTCGCCGGAGGGGACAAGGTTTGAACACCGTTCGGTTTTGAAACGTATCTGTTTACCCTGATCTCCAGCTGATGGTAATTGATCTTGGACTATTTGAAGATGGACTGATGCATTCTTGATCGTGATCGACACGGGTAGCTGTCAGGATGCATTTGATAAAGGAGACTGACATTTCATGGTAAATTTGCCAGCGAGACATTATACCGATCATGCGTGGGAGAAAGATCACTCACTCAATTCAGTTACTTGTATTGTTTGTTGTCTCGCGATGAGCAGTGTAAATATTTGCATACTGCTTCTTGAAGCTGATGCTGGATATTGTATTTTGTGACTTGTGATGGTCCTACCTACTTGACACGGGCGATGATTGGTTCATCAACCAATCGCGATGTAGTGTTCCCCGAAGGCCACGTTGTCAGCCGGACAGATGGATTACGATCCTGCTTACTCTGTTTGCGAGAGCGAGAGGGCAAAAAGTTGAATTTGCGAATGGACAAAAACGCGTAAATTCCTTTTACGGTTGGGGTGAAAGACTGCAAAACGAATCAACTGGAATTAATTGCTGTTCGTCAACAATATTCGGATTTGAACTCTTTTTGCTTCTCTTATGAACATCAAGGCCGATTCCAACGACGTCCTGCTTTGTATGGGCTGTTATCGTTTACAGCTACACTGATAGGCAAAATAAAGTGCCCACCTCATCATTTTTTGAAGGTCTCTCATTTAAAGGCTGGACTTGGAAAACATGAGACACAGAAATGATCACCAAAAAATCATTTTAAATCGGATACTTTTCAGGGATTAAATAACTACCCGCATAAACTATAACCATTAGAAGTGCCTAACCACCAATTCGGGGTATCATCCCAACTGTAAGTGGTATGGTCACACCATCTATAATATCGTTCCTGAATGGTACATGTTTATTAGGGTATATATAAGCTATGTTTAGGCATAATTTATTGATTGAACTTGCCGAATGCTCGTACATTTCTCTTAACACTTTGTCC
Source organism: Aedes japonicus (assembly GCA_034211315.2). Classification (NCBI taxonomy): domain Eukaryota; kingdom Metazoa; phylum Arthropoda; class Insecta; order Diptera; family Culicidae; genus Aedes; species Aedes japonicus. The sequence goes on from JASCZW010017885.1 coordinate 11,379, forward strand.
ATCTTCCTTACACATTTTTCCCAGTTTTTCTTCAAAGCTTCATCGGTTTTCAATGTTTTTTCTGCTTTTCTTCAACTTCTTCTTCATTATCGTCCAAAACTTTTCGATCGGACGAAGTTCTGGTGTATTTGGCGGGTTCGCCTCCTCCGGGACCACATTAATGCCCTTCGCTTCGTACCAATCCATTACAGGCTTGGCGTAATGGCACGAAGCGAGATCCGGCCAGAACAGCGTGGGACCACGGTGAGAGCGGAGGAAGGGCAGCAAGCGCTTCCTCTCGATAAATCTGCCCGTTTATGGTGCCGGTTGTAACGAACGGCTTGCTGTACCGTCCGCACTCGCAGATCGCCTGCCACAACAGATACTTCTTCGCGAATTTGTCCATCTTTCTCTTCCGGAATTTTTCCGGAACCTCCATGCGGGACGTACCGACAAAAACTTCGAGGCCGGGGATTTGTTTGGTGTCCGCCTTTATATATGTCTCGTCAACCATGACGAGACAGCCTAGCTTGACCAGCCACTCACGGTACATCTTCCGCGCAAGCAATTTGGCCACCGTATTTTGCTTGTCAGTCCGGTTTGGCGCCTTCCTGACCTTAAAAACTCGTAGCCTAGCCCGCTTCATGGTCTCCTGGACGAACCACTTCGACTAATTGACCTTTTTGGCCACGTCTTGGGTGGAAAGGTTCGGGTTATTGTTAAAGTACTGCCTTCTCTTCCGCGCCTTCTCTGGGTATTCCGTTTTCGGTTTTCGGCCGCTTCCAGAGCGCCGCTCGATGGTCTTCGTCTTCTGGGACATCTTCACAATGCGGGACACGGTGGAATGGCCTTTTGCCGATCCATCTGTGCGATTGACCAGGATTATCGATCACCGCGCCCAAGATTTGCTGGCGTAGCTCTTCTTGTTTCGAATGCATCTTGAAAACTGCTTGACAGATCGCGATAAAATTTTGCACACATAAACATAACACTCTAATCTAGTATTACTCAAAATTATTTTTTACCCACGCGATAAAAAGTTACACCCAAAACAAAGTGTCGCATTTTTTTTCGAGTCCAATCTTTATTTGGTTCAAATTGAAGTAACACACACTGTAGTCGTTTTTGATATTTTATTTTTATATTATTTCACTTAATGGAACACACTTAGATTTTTTTACAGAAATCTGTAAAGTTTTACCGAATTCTCACCAGCTGAACGTTCGGTAATCCGATTTTACGGATTTCGGTGAAATTTTACAGATATCTGTAAAAAAATTACCAGATTTCGGTAAAATTTCGGATTACCGAACGTTCAGCTGTTGAGAATTCGGTAAAACTTTACAGATTTCTGTAAAATAATCTGAGTGTGAATAATAATAATAAAATGGAATATGGAATAGTAATAAACTCTTATTCGACTGAGCTGGTGCATTTGTACACGTGATTGCGTTTGATCCAAATGAAAAAATGGAGAACAAAGTGATTTCGAAAGCAATTCCCTTGTGTATCCGCAAATTGGTGGTTCCTGATGTGCAAAGCGGTTGGGAAAATTATACTGAAACCAAAAACGTTCGGATCAGTGGTGGATTGCCCAGGAAGAGCCAGGAAGCGCAGAACGGATACACGAACGGACACCAAGATCATGCGCGAGGTCATGAAAAACTCAAAAGTTACTTTCCGTGAGATCCAGGAAACCCTTCAGCTATCAGTTTCTGGTCGAGCAGTTCGTTGCCGTCTTGTAGCACAGGTACTGATTAACAAAGTTGCCCGGAAGCGCCCATTGATCGGCAATGAGCGTGCTGATAAGCCCGTAGAGTTCTGGAAAACGGTTCTCTGGACGGACGAATCAAAATTCGACCTTTTTAATCGGTGAGGAGTAGATCGGGTGAGAAGCTTCAGGAGCGCCTCATCCAAGGCACGGTGGAGTAAATAGCCTCGTGAAAATCTACGGGATAATGACGGATAATGTTCTGCAAGTTATTTTCTAAACGCGGAGTTCTGAGTGATCAATTGCATTGCCAATAACGTGTTTGGGGCGATTCAAAATTGACGTCCAAGTCCAAGATGTTGAAGCACGTGTGAAAACCCTTAAGGCAACCATGACACGCACATGGCAGTCAATGTCAGGACTACGTCCGAAAGGCATGCTCTGGCTTCCGGCGTCGGCTCGAGGATGTTATAAATAAAAATGGAGGACACATTGAATAAATGTGTTTAAAAGGACTTTATAAAGATAGCTGCACTCGAAAATGTTGATATTATTGCTTGAATAAGTTGAAAATGGGATTTGAAAGAAATAGAACAAATTTTCGCATAATTTTCTGCCGCACCCTGTGCATGTCTACATATTTAAAATTCTTCTGTCCACGGATTGCTGAAGTGTGTATTGATGGAAATAACTGGAAGAGATGAGTCAAGGTTTTCGTACACCGGCATTTGCTTCCCTGGCAGTTCGACCTCGTTTTCGTCTAGCCATTGAACCTCGTCATCCTCGTCGTCAAGGGAAACCAGGAGTTCTATGTCTCGCTTTGTTATGGCCTTTTTTGGCTGTAGTTTTCCCAGTCGCGGTTTTTTTTGTGGACCACAGCATGTTTTTTCGAAAGAACGCCAGATGCAAAGAAAACTCCACACTCATCGCATGTCCTCTCTGGTAACTTTTCTGTTACAGATGCTTGTGCCTGACTTGCCAAGTTTATGTCCGGTGTGTAGCACAAAGGAATTGGTGCTGGCATGAATCTTCGCTGGATGTTTCGCAAATAAGAACTGCGGAACGGAGCGCAACATTTCTCGTCAGTACCTTTAATAATCTGCAACATGCGTTGCCATCCAGGCAGTTGGTTTGGTTAAGCTCTGACTTGTTCATTTCGGACTCGTCGCTGTCGACAAACTCGGAGATGACTTTATGCCCATTTATGACCACCGAACTGAAAAGCTCCGCAAGCGTCTCCCCTGCAAAACGGAAGTTCTTCCGTTCCAGTTCTGCATCCACTGTCTTCCCTGGTCCATCCAAATGGGTTCCAAACTTGTCGTGAAGAAGAACGGTTCCTGAAAGCTGCTTAAGCAATGGAGCCATCCTGCGCTCCACACGGTTGTATGCGCTGTGACCTGGTGCATTAAGGTCTGTATCCGCAATAATCCGGACACCTCAAAACATGAATAAAACATAAATTTCGCATTATATTCCCGTCGTAGTTGTTTATTTCAGATTCATGGGATGTGTTTTAACAATTCGTGAAGACAAAACAAAGTTATTCGGTATTTGCATAAAATTTTCGAACTTTGCGCTTAACTCCGTCCATTAGGGTTTGTACAGACTCTTCAGAAATCGTAGGAGCCGTCTTTGTCCAAATTTGCTGGAAGTGTTTGATGTCTCTGATTCCTTGCTTCTTTCCAGAAAGCTTCCGCTTCATCAGAGCCCAATATCTCTCGATTGGTCGTAGCTCTGGGCGATTTGGCGGGTTTGAGAATTTTGGTACAATGTTCACTTGATTTGCTTGGTACCACTCCATCACAGTTTTAGCATAGTGGCATGATGCCAAATCGGGCCAGAACAAAGGTTTTTCTTTGTGACTTTTGATGAAGGGTAGCAATCGCTTACCGTAGTCCGTCTGTCAGTTCGTCGAGTGTTCAGATAGTGCGTAGGTTTTCAGATCTTTAAATGAAAAATGATTTAAAAAACTTCATTAATTCAAGTGGAATGTCAATTTTGAGTTTTAAATCATCTTAATTGAAAAGTAAATCAACAACTTGACTGATTCTGATTAAAAAAATGCAAATTAAATCAATAATTAAGTTGTATCTTTTTATTACTTTTGTACTTATCTTATTACATAGACAACCCATACTTTCAAGGCAAAATATCCCTGTAGCGGTTCTTGTTCAGATTGTCGTTCTTCCTGGCCTCCGTGATTGCCAGATCGGAATTCTTCCGGTACATCTCGCTCGCTACTGTGCTAGCACAGTGACAAAAACAGCTTTCCTAGGCAGCCTGACCAGACTCATCAACAACGATGTAAAACTACGTAAGGTTCCGGGCGAACATCAGTTCTTTCAGATCATCGAGCACTGCGACAAGGCAAGGACTCTCATGCCTACTATTCAACATCGCTCTGAAGAGTGTAATGCGACGTGCCGGGCTCAACAGCCGGGGAACAATTTCATGAAATCTGGTCAATTTGTGCCTGTGATTCCCGGACGACACCAGTTTATCGCAGAACATTTGGAACAGGGGCAGAGCTGTACCCACCTGAAACACGAAGCAGCAAATGTCGGACTGGTGGTGAATGCGTCGAAAACAAAGTACATACTGGTGGAGCCAGAACCGAACACGACCGGATCCGCCTAGAAATCAATGTCGCGACGAGCAGGGAAACCTTCGAGAGTGGTGGAGAATTTATCTACCTCGGATCCTTGCCACTGACGGCTGACAACAATACAAGTCGTGAAATTCGAAGACGCATCATCAGTGGAAGTCGTGCCTACTACGAGCTCCAGAAGAAACTGCAGTCTAAAAAGATTCACCCCACTCAATGCACCATGTATAAAACGCTAATAAGACCGGTGGTCCTCTACGGACACGAGACATGAACCATGATCGAGGAGGACCTACAACCACTCAAAGTTTTCAAGCGACGCGCGAAAGGACGATCTTCGGCGGTGTTCAAGAGAACGATGTGTGACGGCGAAGGACGAACCACCAGCTGCTGCACTCTACAACAGACAGCATCAGAAGGTGGCAAAGCTAAAGGATACGGTGGACAGGGCATGCTGAAAGAATGCCGGACAACAACCATGCAAAGTTGGTGTTCGCTACTGATCAGTGAGCACAAGAGGCGTGGAGCGCAGAGGCACGATGGGCGGACCAGGTGGGCATGATCTAGCTGGCATTGCGTGTGACCGAGATTGGAAAACGGCAACCGCAAACCGAGAATATTCTGGCATACTATTATTGATTATGTCTTATCCCTAAATGTGATGAACAA
>JASCZW010017886.1:0-16347 GCA_034211315.2 Aedes japonicus
ATAAACTTCCTGATAATGAATATATTTTTGTCATTTTGTACACTATCTGAAATTCCTTTTTCCAAAATCCAATGGAGATTGGATGATAATTGTGCTCTCAACAGTTTTTTTCTTTCAAATGTGAGTCCTTTTTTTCTGTAGAGCCAAAACACAACTGCATCCATTCATTAGGATTATTGTTGCGTGACCCACATTTGATTTGCTGCAAGACAAATATCCTGTCACAATTAAGGTGTGACATAGCCAATGATCCTAGTTAGGCTAGACTTGTTTTATAAAGTCGAATACCCTACCAGGATCGTTTTGCAAAATTTCGGGGGGCTCTAGTAACCCCTTTCCAAATACAGCAATTCCATGAAAAAAGTTATACGATCTCTCAGAATTTTATAATATTCGGTAGGATTGTTCAACATCGAAAAATATTAGACCCGTATTTTTTATTTCGTTATTAGACTGGACCTTTCTGCGTTAGACTGGTCCAAAAATCGTGATTTTTCAAAATCTTCAATTTTCAAAAATTTATAACTCCTAAACCGTTTAACCGATTTTAGTCATTTTTGGCCATTGTATTGGTATTTTTTTGAATTTCCAAGCAAAAATACGAAACCTTTGAATATATCAATTTTTGTATGAAAAAATACAAAACAAATAGTTTTTCTTGAATTTGACTGCGAGGGGCCTCAACGACTCCCTTGTTTTAGTATTTTTAAATGAAAGAGCATTCAATTTTACATAACATATCAAAAAATTGGAGATGTTCTTGCGTGTCGTTTTGGAGATACAATTTTTTAAATAATAAATCATTACTCTTCATTTTATACATCACCCGCCTGTAGAAACGATGAAGATGCATGGTAGATTACCATGCGTCTCCATCCAATCAAACCTATGACTAATGAAATCTATGAGTAGGTCACAGAATGTCAAGTAAATATTATATAATAAATAATATTTACTTGACATAATTATATAATATTATAGCAACTAAGACTAATGAGACTTTAGGTAGATATTGACAATTTGATTACCTAACATTCTTTTCGTTACACAGAGGGGCATTGGTATTATTATTTAAAAGAAGAACCGTTGATACGTATTGACTACCTACTGTAGATGTAGAATGTTTATCGACCTGTGAGATTGAATTGAATTGTTTCTCGGCTGTAGCAGATCAGGTCTACTCGCTGACGGAGGGAGTAGAGTGGAATTTCTAAAGCGGAGAAGCAGCAGAGTGAACAACATCTCTTTCATTTCATACTCGTCGCTCGCTTGCGTTATCTGTTATTCTGTTAGCTAATACAAAAATTAAAATGACCGCTTCTTAACTTGATGCAACATGCAAAAAGATTTTGGCATAGATGCCAGAGTGGAATTTATCGCTACTTGTCATGGAAAGGGCCCTTGTGATGCTTTGGGAGGCGTATTGAAACGAAATGCTGCGAAAGCCAAGTTTTGCAAGATCATCACATAACAACGTGCCGAAGAACTTTATTCATGGGCTATTTCTAAGCCAGACTCGAAAATACACTATCAATTTTTTTCGGAATCCGACTATAATAAAATGGAAAGAAAATTAAAAAATCGTTACACACGTGTGAAGCAAATTTCAGGGACTCAGTCATTCCATAGTTTTAAGCCTCAAAACGAAGAGTATATTATTGTGAAACAAAATTCATTTTCAACGGAAGAAAAATGTATAAAATTGTTATGAAAAAAACTTAATAAATAAAAATAAATGTATAAAAGTGTTTTTCTTATTTTTTAACATGTTCATCATGTCGCGCGGCTTTAAAGTGTTTTTTTCTTGGAACTTACACTAAGCAAAAATATTTGAAATTTTAAAGCCTTATTTATTTGAAAAGGTAATCGTCAAAAAATAGCAATTGGTCTGTGTGGTTAACGGAAAGCCTTAAAGACTGATTCGAATGTTATACTAAGTTTGTAAGTAACTCATAGATTTCATTAGTCATAGGTTTGATTGGATGGAGACGCATGGTAATCTACCATGCATCTTCATCGTTTCTACAGGCGGGTGATGTATAAAATGAAGAGTAATGATTTATTATTTAAAAAATTGTATCTCCAAAACGACACGCAGAACATCTCCAATTTTTTGATATGTTATGTAAAATTGAATGCTCTTTCATTTAAAAATACTAAAACAAGGAGTCGTTGAGGCCCCTCGCAGTCAAATTCAAGAAAAACTATTTGTTTTGTATTTTTTTCATACAAAAATTGATATATTCAAAGGTTTCGTATTTTTGCTTGGAAATTCAAAAAAATACCAATACAATGGCCAAAAATGACTAAAATCGGTTAAACGGTTTAGGAGTTATAAATTTTTGAAAATTGAAGATTTTGAAAAATCACGATTTTTTGGACCAGTCTAACGCAGAAAGGTCCAGTCTAATAACGAAATAAAAAAATACGGGTCTAATATTTTTCGATGTTGAACAATCCTACCGAATATTATAAAATTCTGAGAGATCGTATAACTTTTTTTCATGGAATTGCTGTATATTGACATCCACTTGATTGAATAACATTTGATGACTTTTGATTGAATAACGCTCCACAATTGCAGAGTATATTATCTGCAGTTTCAGTTTCAAATTGGCAAAAAACGACATTCTGTAGAATGAATTCTTCCAATTTTATTTAGGTTCCAGTAGGGGCAGTAACCAGTCAACAGACCTGTAATTACCCGAAGGTCTTTTTAACTAAGATTTAGTAAGATCCGGGCTTTTACAGCACTTGGTCTTATGAATCTCTTGGCTTGTTTGCATGTATCTGTAGCGTTCCAGTTTGATTCTACCATGGACATTTCCCATTTTTTTATTTCAGTCCTCAGAACACACTCTGGGACTCCACAAAATGGTCCTGTAGGTAAAGTCTCACTTTAAATAAAGCAGCTGCGATGGATAAATTATGGCTATATGGTCTTCAGTGGTTCAAGGGTTAGAGAGGCTCTTCCTAAACATGAAGACATGAAGACAACGTAAACCGCTTCCTCAAACGGTTTGATGCCATTTTACAGCATTCAGAATATCTAAGAACCGACTTAACCCACCAATACATTGAGCCTCATTATTAGAAACAACTTTGTAGAAGACAACTTTGCTCCAAAACTTCAAACTTAGGCTGAAAACCGTATCTTTCCAGCTAAATTCGCATTCTGGACCACTTTGAAACGGTGCGATCTGCCCTTCTAACCATTCAATTCAATTGTTAGTAACTTCTTAGACTTATACCACTAGACCACTTCTCCGGGTGTTCCAGTAGCTTGGCCAGAGTATGGGCAATTTGAGGAGCTCGGTTCTATCAAGAAGTGAACTTGTTGGTGAATCCTCGTGTGATTGAAGCTTCTTTTACTAAAACAATGCAACGGTCGGAATTTCAACCGCAGGGTACGATTTTCAATAAATCCAGCCAGTTCATCTGCTTCACTGACGCACAATGATTTCAAGGCGGAAAAAGTCGAAAAACTTCCTGATAACAAATACACTTTTGTCATTTTGTACACTATCTGAAATTTCGTTTCCCAAAATGTAATGAAGATTGGATGATGATTGTGCTAAATACAGTTTTTTTTTTTTCAAAAATAGGTCCCACATGGTAGTGTTTTTTTTTACTTTCATATAAAATGTATGGAGAATCGTAAAAAAAAAAACTTCAACTAAGTTTTCATATGTGAACACACAGCGCACATACTCCAACAAGCTTATTTTGAAGATTTTTTTTACTAGTTTTCCGAAAATCTGGGTTTCATCTTGCGCAAACACGGTACCGAGAGGCTCGAGTGCTGGAATGTGTGGGAAACCCATAAAATTGGTACATACATAAATCTCGTACCAGATTACCACGGTTTTACCGTTCTTACAGTACATCCTAACGCAAGTAACACCAGAAACATCTACTATGAGGGGCTATCCATAAACCACGTAGATGTCTACGAGGGGGAGGGGGGTCTGAGATTTTCAAAAATGAGTCTACGTGGTTTATGAACAGTTCCTGATGAGAATATAAGATCTATGTTGTAAAGAAGTCGTGAGGATGAAATACCAAACATGTCTGGTCTTGAAAACGTTTTGAGTATGTTTTTTCCAAACATATTCGATTAAAATACCAGAACAGCAAAAAAAAAAACTCTATTTTTGTTTGATCAACTTAAATTTGACCTTCCTCAAGCATAAACAAACTTTGATTTTTTTTCTGGCATATATGAAACTTGAACATCTTTGTTTTTTCGTAATGGAATGGCCATGATAAACATGGAAAATGAACGTCTTGAGTTTGTTTGTTAATTGTCCTTTCTTGTATAGTTCAAAGTGTGACTTGTTTGTCATTTTAAATAAATTTTTGAAGAGCAACACACGTTATTTTGAAGCTTCTCACTTTTGAGTTTAAAATCACTCAGTCTGACCAGAAGGGTAAACATGATAATTTTTGTTCGAGATTTTAGTACTCATTTTTGAGTAGCCATGCTCTTGAGTGATTTGAGCCAAACGTACTAATTGTTGGGTTGTTTTGAAATAGCGTATATGCTAGTTGTTTGTAAATATGTTGATAGGTTGCACTCAATATGTACTTGAAACATGTAAAATTCTGGAATCGAATAAATCTACCTAAAATCTAGACATTCCAATGATCGTTTTATGATACTGAACCAAGAAAATTCTCAAGATTTCTTTCACAAGAGTCGATGTCGCAAACGTAAACAAGTTTCCTTCGCGAATTTCTCATGAATGGAATTTCGCTTAAGTACACCACTACAATGATTGTTGATAAAGAAACTTCGCCTCAGCAGAATTGGTGATTAACATTATCCATGTTCTGGGAATTATGAGCATGAGCATGAGCATGATTGACCGCCCGAGTTTGCTACTCCGTTTTTGCCAGATCAGCGGATATTACAAGAAAACCAACAGATGATGCTTGGGACTAGCATACATCCTCAATCTGTAAAAACTGGTGATCCCAAACTAAGGCAATACAGGTGCCGGCCTCGCCCGAATGCATGCTAGGTAGGGAATGGGTAGGAATATGATGATCTGATACTCGCTGTATTGGAAGCCGAAAACACCGCTCCACGAGAAATCACTGGGATGTTGGATAAAATGGATGGATTCCGAAACGGGTTCCGTTTTGATAAAAGGTGTGCTGCATTCAACTGACATCGGGAGCGAATAAGATATTTAACTATGTTCCCGATTTATTGAACAGATACACATTAAATCTATTCAAATTTTTGCACCGATTTAAACCAACAGTAAGGATGCTATTGGGGCCACTCACAAGTGTGGGTGGTTTATTTCAGCAGAACACAGAAATATGTTGAAACATCGAGTTTGAGGACCGATTTAAACCAACAGTAGGGATGCTGTTGGGGCCACTCACAAATGTGGGTGGTTTTTTTTAAATTGAATACAAGAATACGTTAAAACATCGAGTTTGAGAACCACTTTAACAGTAAGGATGCTGTTGGAGCTACTCACAATTGGGTGGGTGGTTTATTACAGCAGAATACAAAAATAACATGGATATGCTAGGAATCATGAGAAATTAGCGTTGTTGGCGTTGGGCTTTATGAACGCACTCTGTCGAATTTTTCAATGACTTCTAACTTCAAAGGTATAAAACAGGCAAAAGGCAAGCTGAATACGATTTCAGTGGAGACCAGCCGTGAATAAATGTCAGAGGGGATTTGTGTGTGTATTATTAACGGGAAGAAAAATCTGCAGCCAGACTCCTGAAGAACTCAGGATGAGGGGTTGAGGGTGCCAACCCCTCGACGCACTAAAAACCCTTCCGTGCCTCTAGTCTTGTTCCCCCGGAACCACATTTTGGCATTACTTTGGGAAGGGGGGCAATTGTGCTTTAAGCCCCCCTTGTGTCCAACTACAGTGGACTTCAGTAGTTAGTTGGTCCCTCTGTCCTGCCGCTGGTCATTTCGCCATCTGACTCGAGGACAATCTGGACCAAGCGAAGAACCGATGGGCATCATCCTCGCTTTCCAAGGTAGCTCTTAGTTCTCAAGGCGGTGGCCCATGCCAGCACTTCATACTTAAATGTGGACAGAACAACGCTGGCTATGAGCTTTCGTTTGCTCCCTTGTACCGCTGAGTTGGCAAGAGATTCCCTACTGGCGCTATTGAATGCATTTCTCACATGCAGGGTGGCTACAGCACCGTATCGAACTCCCCGCCTCTTACGTTAGACTGCCACCTGTCTTGGTGACAGACACGATGGCATCCACCGTTGACTTCTTTTTACGGAAGCTCAACTGATTGTAGGACAGGCTGTCTGTACCCTCCGTGTACTTTGACAACCTGTTGAGGATTAACCTTTTCAATGAGAACGGCATGCCGATGGCTTCCCTGTCTTCGGCAGCAATACTAGCGTCTGGCGTTTCCAGGCTTCCGAGAAGACGCCCTGAGATACTGGAATGTCTGAGATACTGGAATGCTGATCATGGAACGATTTTACGCCACTGGGAAGCCAGGGACTCGGGTAGTGGTGTGGAAAGAATGCCCCAATGATCACCTTGAGTGGGTATGTGTGTGTGGTGTATACTCAGTTCCCTGAGCAACTACTTAACCGAATTGAATAAAACAACCTCCAAACGAAAGGTACTGTAATCCCATACGTCGCTTTTAAATTGAAATCGGTTCACTGGTTCCGGAGATACCTCCGGGGAAGTGGCCAATTTCTGAATTAGATCAAAACCCATCATATGACACCTTAAATTACATGAGAAAAAAAATCTACATGCTATGATGTGCTCTGACTGTTCATTAATGTGCCATTCAAAGTTATGGATCACGGTTTGCAATAACTAGGTTTTAAGCAAAGATTTCAAAATTTTCAATATGTCTTTACTGTTGTCTTGATGGTAGGTGTTGGCCAAATTTGGATTTTTTTAGATATAATCCTTAATAGGTTATAGAGTATTTTTCATACATCTAGTAACATAACGTCCGCGCTCCATCACAATATTTTATATTGTGATGTGTACAACTGGGTGAAATGGGTAAATTGAACTGAAGGTGAGTTTGAAAGAAGGGGAACTTGGAGTAGAGCACACGTACTCACTGGTTGACACTAAATATTGGCCAACGTGCTTTTGCAGATTTGTTTGAGGATTTGTTAAGCGACACAACTTTCCAAATTCATAGTTCAGATGCCGTGCTGCATCAGTAATCGAATTGTTTGTTCATGAACCTGGAAACTTTTCAAATCACAAACTAGCATGCAGTTATGAGCTTGTAAATTTATCATATCAGCATATTAGCGTTAAATCTGAAAGGGTTAATTCATCGATTTTTTTTTACAATTTTTCCGCCCACTTGCATGTGGCGGAGGAAATTTCTTTCGTGATCTGGACTCGGTGGATGGTGAATTTCAAGTTGGGTTATTACAGAATGCGGAGGGACTGCTTTGGGACCCAAGCAACACAAAACAGTCATAATTAGATGCAGTTACTTGATTGTGACGTATTTGCGTCACATTGAAGTTAATTTTACTGATTTGCAACAAGTGTGCTGCTAGGGGAGGCATACATTGAGAGTAGCTGAGCGGAAGAGATAAAGAGAAATGAGCTTTCAGATGGTTTGTTAATAGATCAAACCAATAACTAACCTTCAAACAACTCACTAACAATGAAGGGTGACAGTAAAAGTATAGACCAGTAACATTTCAAGATTAAGGACCTATTAGGTAGAACAGCCGACTTCATCAGATATAGCTCGAATGGGCTTCAGGTTAATAAACAACTGAGTATTATAGACATTTATTCAATGAAATGTGCTCACTATTCTCATTGAATGCTTATTTCAGTCAATATTGACGCATAGTTATAATCAACCATCGACAGCTCGCAACGGTAACTCTTGGTATCTGTTTACGACGGATACCATGCCTTGCTACGCCAATGAGATCTGCTACCTGCTATCTGCTTACGAGAATGACCAACGAGGAGCTGCTGAGAGTGACGAAGAACCCTGCGGCTAACCATTTCCCAACAATCCATCATCCCAGTAATTTCTCGTGCAGAGGATTTCTCGGCTTCCTATAAAGCAAGTATCACGTCCTTCCCATGCCCTAATTGACCAGCATTAGGGCACGGCCGGCGCCGGTATTGCTTTATAATGGGTCATCAGTTTTTACACATTGAGGATGTATGTTGGTCATCCCTGCCCTTCGGTTCAGAAAGGGGTATGGGCGCGTTCTGTCGAGTCGGTCGCGGCAGATTTCATGTGTGAATCGACTGCCCCATCAACGTTCAAAAGTGCCTGAACGAAATGGGCAGCTTGTAATGATCACTTGAAGATGCGATGGGGGATTATTGCCCTGATATTTCTTAATGTAGCACTTTGTAAAATGTTTCTTATCTTCTATAACCAAACATGATGGAATTGAGTAAACGAGTACTCATCGGGAATGATCTCTCATATGCATCCGTCGAACCATTCTGAACGGCCGTTGTGTGAATATCACCATGAAAATCTCACATGCACATAACGCGCTACCAATCACTAAAGCCTTTGTTTTTGTTCTCTTTCCTATCCTATGACCGCAAGAAACCAAACATCCTAAAGTCAACTCTTCAAAAGGAAGGGGTAGACTCACAGAAACATGGACCCACTGAAACACCGAGACAACACAGAGCAATAATCAAAGAACGGTATAAACCCTAACCAATTTTAATTTCAGCCAAATTTTCTATCACAAGATAAGTAATCAAATGACCACTACAAAATATACTAAATATCCACGACCTAATATATAACGGGGCAAGGGAGGGACCATCAGGGCACCCAAGTGAAGTGATTTGGATAGGGAGCATGGGACTGCCTCCTCCCTATTGTTAACATTTCGTGGAACGAGGGCGGGCTTTTCGACCCCATCTATTGGGTTTATTCTGTCAATCGAGGGCTCGATTCTAATGCTGTGGGTGTGAACTTGCTTTTGGAAGGAGATTCTCTTCCCTATATTCGCGGGTTTCGCGTAAGTGTATCTGCTTACGGGCCCACCCAAACGTTTTTGGTCCTTCATACAAGAGCTTGACGATCACAAACAACAATAGAATCCTGATCAAATCGTTTTTCAGATTATTCCACTGCTATGGAAAGTTACCTTGCTACAATAGATGGTAGTATTTCATCATCATCAGTGAGGATGTATGTTGGTCATAAACATCATCTGTTGGTTCTTTGTGTAATTACAGCTGATCTGGCAATAACGGAGTAGTTTCCGTGGGCGGTCAATCATGCTCATACTCAGGCTCAATGACCACTGTGAATGTATGGAGAATTTCTTGAATACCACGAAAAAGAATGCGTTATTTAAACATATTCCTATTCGTGCCATTTGACCGCCATGAGGCCATCTTGATTCTAATGCCTTTCGATACAATCCGATATTATCTGACATCCATGAAAACGTATACTAAAGATGCCTACAGTGCTAGGCTTCGATAGCCGTTGAAAAACGTTAATGATATAACATCGGAACAGGTCATTCGCCGATTAAGTACTCCGATTTCCGGAGTTATTTCACTACTGAGAAATCGAAAGCTCTTTCGTTGCAACCTAGGTATCGTTGTTCATATAATGGTAGTGCATTCCATACCGATAGCTGAGAGGAAAATGCAACATGAATTGCAATACACCCCATCATCGGTTCAGATTTCAGTTTCATTTCTTTGCCTCCGGGCGCAGGTAGGTATTAGCAACATAACAGTTGGTGTTTCACTTTCGAAGCAAACATCTTAGGAATACGAGCGCTCCGTTCAGGCTTTATCGCCGGTCGTTCATTTATTCCCGGGGCGGGGGAAGGGGGTAGGTCCGATCGGCTCTGCACTGCAGCAACAGTGCATGGCAGATATGTTTACAAACCGCTCACCAATCAACATACCGGTGCTAAATGCTCTTACAGCGAGTTTTCACATACGACGGTACACCAACAAAGCCTCAAACCTGATGGATGAATCGGTTGGCAGTGAATGTCATTATCACTTGCGCTAAGTAATAGCTAGCTCGAGGCAACGGTACCTAAGTGTCGGTGAGAGGGTGATTTGTAAACGCTGTTTTCGATCAAACAAGAAAGATCAACGGCTTGTTTTTTCTTACACTCGATCGATGAGGGGGGTGGTCCGAGTGTCGCGATAATGGCACGCGGAACCAGCTATGGATAATGATTTACCGACAGCGGTAACTTCAATGTTAAATGGAGCCGATACTGGGCTTTACTGATCCATGTCATCAATTTTAAATAACAGAACTAATGTTCACTCTGCCTACACTGCTGTTGACAAAAACGCAAAATTCAGATGAATACTAGATCAATCGTTTCCCACCCACGCAAATGTCTTATTATAACCGTTGTCAAAATTCGCGAGCTTCCTTTGTTTTTTTTTCAAATCATCTGTTGTTTTGTTTTCGAAAGTTGACATTCTTCTCTGTGCATCTCGGTCCTATCACTATCGTCATGTTGTGCGTGCGTGTGGCGACGTAAGTAAACATCGTCGCCGCACATTTGGCTTCTTTTTTTCATCGCCAGCGAATGTGCATTGAATTCCAATGAAGACGCACGCCGATGACTTGGAAATGATCGGGGATTTCGTTTTGCGATTGGAGAAGGTCATCACGACGCGACGGCTGTCGAACGAACGGGAAAGGGACACTAGCGTGGAGGGAACTGCCGCACTGCTGGGATTCAGCATTCGTCGGGCAGATAAAAAAAAAAGAAGCACTTTCGATAATAGCAACGTTGCGGTCTCCGGCTGATGCAAAGGAAATGACACTCGTGTCGTTAAGGCAAATGATACAATTTACGCGACGCCGAATGGGTAATATTTTATTCATCTCGCGTAAGATTTTCCCCTTCGATTATATTTGCATTAGTGGGTCTTCTTGTGCGTGAGAAAATTGTTATCACACTGCGAGTGTGTTGACGTTATCAGCAGCGTTCGATCATCGTAATCATCACCTTCGTTGTCGTCGTCGTCGTTGCCTTCGTCCAGGCAAACTATTAAACACGAACTGATCACACACCTGGTGGCATAAAGGAGAAAAAAAAAACGCTTGGACTGCTGGACTCTCACCTTCAACATATGGTAGATGGGAAACTAGTAAACAGATCGTGAGATGTGCTATTTCTTCGAATAATTGTAACAAATGGTCATCCATCCAGAGCAGTTGTTAGGACGATTTGTTGTTGCTGAAGATCAGTGCCGTAAAAAGTTATTCTTGACTCAATTGGAATAATTTACCGTTAGGTGCTTTCAGTAGCAGAATGTCAGAATATGGTGTAAGATAGAATTGCAGATTTTTAGTAAATCTTTAACTGTTATATTACTTCCTTAATGTTATATTGAAATGATGTTCAAAGGTGAATATTTCTCTTGTGGGTCAAATTTTTCGCCTTATCGGCGGTGACAGGGCTTATCTCATTCTATAAACAAACATGTGAGGCCAAGAATTTGACCTGTAGTGAAAGTATCACATATTCGGCTCATTTATTTCGCTGCTACGTCGTACAACGTTTATATAAAGGCACTAACATCAGGTGTGATACTGGCGGGTTATGCCGCAATTCACTCTTAGACTTCTTACTTTCAAGCAAAGGGAAACGACTTAAAGTACACTTTCCATTGTCGTGGCAACTTATTCAACCTTCGGATCGGTAGTTTATACCATGGTTTTACTTTCTGTGTTAAAGTATTTCATACACAAACATTTTATCTTATCTTATATTTAACATATTTTGTATCCTGCCTGTTCGAACGTAATTTTCTCTTGCGTAACCTTGTATTACCTTCTTATGCATAATTTAGCACTGAGATTAGTTCAATCAATCCCCTTTCTTGACTAAGAAGGGGTTCAAACTTCTACCAGAACATGCTTCTTACCCGAGAAATGCACATTTTGTGTTTTAGATGCCTAGGTAATTCTCATGTTTGATTGAAATTTGTGTTTCATTTGTATGAGATCTCCCCTTCCAGATAAATCAAATTTAATTCCATGTGCATGATTAGTTCGTGAGCTATGCAGAAATGTTTGTTTCATTTTCATTTGTAGGAGAGCCCATAGAAAAATAGAAAAAAAATCTGCCACTAAAACTGCACATGCCATATTTGGTTTCATTTGCTTCTTTAGTTATCGAGTTGTGCAGAAATTTCTGTTTCGTTTATATGAGAGCCACTTCCAGTTTTCATTGGCTTTGCAATTCTTTCATTCTTGTTTATTCATTGATTGTCATTAACTAAACACCAAACATACCTAAATTGAAATTCTAATTCTAATATAAATTATAATTTAAATATGTGCAGCATACGAGAGCCGACTTTCTAATTTTAGCAAATCATAGGGAGATGTTACTTTGATATAGCAACTATGCAGCGTAAAAATAACATGAGACTTACAGTGGCATCTCAAATAGCCTGGTCACATAGATACGAATTACAGGGAATGGCTCTCTCTATCTTTTCGGGATTTGCCGTATATCATTGTAATGCAGAATTAAAAATTAACGATTTTATGATCATTTTCACATTTAAAAAAAAAAAACACTATTAAAAAAAATCTTTTTGAGCGTATTAGCGATTCTGATTGGGAAGCAGGGAGAATTTCAAATTAACACTTCATTTGATCACTTTTTAAAATAAAAATAGAACATTGAAGAACTTTTTTTTTTTCAAAAATCACTTGTAAACGCGAGCAAATTCCTTTTCTGGAGAAGGCTTATCTTCTGACAGATAGGCCTATCTCTTCTGCGACTTACAGACTTCTCCAGTGTCAAGTGCTCGACTTATGATTTTCTTTTTGTAGTAACTAGAAATTAGAAGAAAAATTAGTATCTTCCATTTAATTCCAACTACCTTTGCTTATCTTCGACAGATACGCGTATTTCGTCTACAATGTGCAGACTTCTTCAGTGTCTCGTACTAATAACTCGACTTAGTAGTATTTTTAACCGATCCAAAACGCCCTACCTTAACCACCAACCCTAATCTATCCTTGTTACTTCCCATGGAGTTCATGTGGTCTGAATAGACTAGTTCGCCATTACCCCTCCTTCACCATCGGCTTTGGACTGATTTGCGCTCTTATTGCCCTACCAAATGCTGCAAAATGAAAAAAATTAAAACTTTGCATACTTTGTTTTTTCAAAATTTATCTAGACTACCATTTGGGAAGGGCTTATGTTTTTTGATCGATTTTTTAAAATCAACGTAACTCAAAAAGAAAAAAACTTACAAAAAAGTGATGTATGGTAACTTTTGGAAAATTGTCTTAAATTTTATGAAAAAAATTGTTAAAATTGTAAAATCAACACGCTAAAAAAATATCTTCAAATTTCAAGTCTATTTGCAAAAAATGGCTATCTTAGAATTGAACGATTTTTTTAAAATAAAGGCAACATAATTGTCTAAAAATTCGCCATAACTTGCAAGATGGGAACTTTGAAGAAAAAAAAGTTTTTCTAACAACAAATTTCTTATGTCCACATCACTCTAAAAAGAAAAGACTTACAAAAAAGTTATGTATGGGTGACTTTAAGAAAATCGTCCTAACTTTTGTGAAAAAAAATGGTAAAATCGGATCTTACACACTAAACAAAAATGTTTTAAAATTTAAAGTTGATTTGCAAAAAAATTACTATCTTAGAATTGGACGACATTTTTTTTAATAAAGGCAACATAATTTCCTAATTTAATAAAGGCAACATAATTTTTCGCCATACATTGCAAGATGGGCCCTTTTAAGAAAAAAAGTTTATCTAACAACAAATTTTTCATGTCAACTTAACTAAAAAAAGACAAGACTTACAAAAATATGATATATTCGTGTCTTTTCTTGTCTTAGCTTTTAAAGGCAATAAAATCGTTTAAGAAGTTCGCCGTACATTGCAAGATGGGCACTTTTAAAGAAAAAAAGGTTTTCTCACAACAACTTTTTTATGTCCTATTTTTACCGTGTATCACGCAAATTCGTCTAGTTATAGTCTCCAACACCCCTATAGAATCCAATAAAATTTAGCAGTCATAAAGAATTGAATGTATTGAACATTTGGTAAAAAACAAAAATCATCTAGACTCACATTTGAAAAGGGTCATACACATTAAATTTCCCTTGACATCAGTAAAACAGAACCAAAAGTGTACGTTTAATAGCAATTCGTTCATAACTGCTTGTTCGGATATTCCTATTTTTAAGGGCGATTCAAATATTGCTTCGTATATCTTGAATCGTCTTCAAATGGATATGCATAAAGTCTTATCAAATTAGAAGTCACCACCGGTGCCGATATTTGCCTGGAATCTCAGAGGCATGATTTTGACCAAGTTGAACGCGTATTCATCCGGCAAGGATCTCCAAATGCGACGAATTTCTCGTGTTAACTGCTTTAGAGTAAACACCTTTCTTCCATGAAGTAAATGCTTGATATAGGGTATGTGTCCCATAGCTCAGCCTAATATGCAACAATCGATAACATTTTTTTGAGGTAGGTTGAGCAGGAAGCAAACTTTAACTACCATTACACTATACACAATGAAAACTCATAGGTTTTTGCTTGGTAAGGGTTTTATTTTATTTATTTTTTATGTGTACATCTTCACGTATTAGTAATTAACATAGCTTCATATATATAATTTATAAATCTTTCACATACAAATTGAAATTTCTTTGGAATTAACTTTGAATCAGAAAACCTTTTTGCAGAAATTTGAATTTCTGAAAGAGGTACAAAGCAATGAACCTGTGTAACCTGTTAGTTTTGATTGTGTTTCCACTATATTGAGCAAGACTTGCTCTCTTTGCCATTCGCTTGAGATTACAACCAATAGCATAACATGGACCTTTCCCATGAGACGTTCCTATCCATGTATGGAGTTGAAATTGCACACGCTGGCAAATTTTGTTTTTTGTTTTTATAATGGGCCGCTACTCCATATGCCATGAAAATAATATGTGACATGAAAATAATACAATATATTGAAATATATTTGATATAAACAACTGAACTGCTATTGAGTCATGGATCAATACTTCAGATATTATGATACAGCTGTTGTTTTCCATTTTATTGTCCTTATTGTAATAAACTTCAAAGATTTGGTAATAAACAGGATCAACCACCTGATTTAATTGTATTATCACTTACGTTTAAAAAAATAATAATTTAAAAATAAGCCCTTTGCAAATAGCAGCCTTGATTTTTCAAACATTCAAAGACCCCTAAAAAAATCCAGATTGTCATTATAATTAAATTTAATTGGCTTCTATGAGGTTAAAGGACCTAATTATAAGGGTAGTTGACACGATACCCAGTAAAAATTGGACATGAAAAATTAGTTGTTAGAAAATTTTTTTTCGCAATCTATCGCGTACTTTTAGACAATTATATTGCCTTTATAAAAAAAAAATCGTTGATTTCTAAGATAGCAATTTTTGCAAATTGACTTTAAATTTTCAAATATTTTTTTTAGTGTGTAAGAATTGATTTTACAATGTTTATAATTTGTGTGTTATTTTTATCGAATACACCCTTTAGTTGCAATTTGACTGAAATAAATACAAAAAATTATACAATTCTATTGAATAGTTTTGCGAACTCTATAGGAAATTAACACATAAGTTTTTCCCGAAATAGAGCGTACGAGCGATGCGGTTCTGCACTTTGCACTTGTTGTTTTGCACCGTTTTTTTCAGCTGTCAAAAAATTTGAACCGTGCTGTATTCTGCTCCGAACAAAGCGTATGTTAGTTTTATTTTCTTAAATCGGAACTGTCCGAATATTTAAATTTAGAACGCCTCGTTGAAAATGAAAAATTTAGTTTGGTCTATTCAATTATGATCTTTTGTTATTCAATTATGATCTATTCAATTATGATCTTTTGTCTTCAATGTTTCGCGACGGTCGCCTTTTGTAAAATTTCTATTTGGCCTGCTGCTGCATAAGATTGCTTTATATTTGCAATTTGGATAACATAGAGACTTTTTAAATTTCCGAGCCGTGTTTGAGATAGCACTAAAGATTTATAGTCTTCGGCGTTGAAACTCTTTTAGCCACTGCTGGCTTCCAATTGACAAGAATATGGAACGGTATTTTAGGAATATTCCAATCCAAACAAACTCTGTAGTTGGGAAAAACAAATTGATCGATGCCCTTTTGCTCAATTTTCAATACTTCTATTCTATTTCCGACCTATCGTACACTGACGGAACTTTCAACACTTCCTCTTCATATCTTTTATTCGAGCAAACATTACTGTCCACTCTTGGTGCCTCATAGTGATGAGCGAACATCTTCTACGTCATAATCGTTACTTTACTAATATTG
>JASCZW010017887.1:0-16340 GCA_034211315.2 Aedes japonicus
TGTGCCCCGTTCCAGTTGCATTATTGCTCCTAAGACAAGTAGGTCCCAGCACCAGCAATTTGCACTGTAATAATTAATTGCCAACATCGGTTTCGTTGACTTATGTACACCCTGTAATGGGCATCAGAACACACTCTCAAATATTCTGTCAAAATAACACAGCAAATCAAAACAAAGGCGCAAATATGTACAGCAAAACCTCCTTGGAGTAGTGACAACAGGCTAGGTCCGGCCAAAACAATGTATGAACGTTGTGTGTTTTGATAAACGGAAGTAGTCGTTTTTTCAGGCATTTATTCATGTATACTGGACCATTTACAGTTGAAGTTGTCACAAAAGGCTTGCTCCGTTTACCACACGAACAAATCTCCTGCCAAATCATGAATTTCTTGGGGAACTTTGACACTTGCTGTTTCATGATAGACTCTGAAATATCGAACTTATCTTTCGCAGTCACATACTGGTTGCCGGGAATTTGTTTGAAGTCCGCTTTTACGTATGTTGCATCGTTCATAATGCAGCAGTGTGGTTTCGTCAACGTTTGTGTGAACAGCTTACGCGCACGTGTTTTAGCTGTCCTATTCTGTTTCTTTTATTGCGGTTTGGAGCTTTCTGAACTTTGAATGAACGGAGCCCGGATCGTTTTTTACTTTCTGCACGAAACTTTTGGTCAAGTGCAGCATTTTCGCGACATCCCGAACGGAACAGTTGGGTTTTCGTTTGAAGGCAGCCACCCCTCGCTTGTGATTCTTCACACAGTACGGAACACTTTTTCTACCACTCAGCTTCTTCCGATCGACAGTTAAACGTTCCCCGAAACGTTTTATGACACGAGACATAGTAGACTGGAGAATTTTCCATATCTTTCCGATGACTCGGTGCAAAAGAAGTGGGTTATCGAGGTGCGTGTGCAAAATGTTTCACAATGAAACTCACGCAGTGTAAACAATACTCGTTGAAGTCATTTCACCCAAAATTTCGTGTAAATCATCCCGAAGGGCGCAATTTTACGGCTTATTGAAAGTGATGCAATTTTACTGTGGACACCCTTAATACGTGAGTGACACTGACGAACTAAATAACAAACGTGTTGGTCACACTGGACTCAGCGCACCTTCCGTCATTCACCATGGTCGACACTTCAGCAAGTGGATTCTGCAATCGCTCTGACACTAGTACCTGTCAGAGACAAAAAAGTTGTGATTTGATTGCGTATAATCGAACGCTATAGTGTACAGCAAACTATTTACATTTATAATATTTAATAACTCCGTGAACAAGAACTAATTCCTAGAACCTTAAAATTTAAAGTATTACCAACAATCAATATGCAACTATCGATTTGAAATTGGTTCACTGTTGATGAACCTTAGTCAGAGAGTGCCCTTGAAACCAGCGTCTTGCTGTATTTATTTCGCCTTTGTTTTGATTTTGCTGTGTATTGTTTGAGCAGAATATTTGAGAGTGTATGTTCGTGTAGCAGTTCACTATTAGGGCGTGTTAGTTGAGCCAGGACCAAGGCTTGGGATCATGTTCAATGCTAACCGAGCCAAGAAAAAAATGGTATTCGTTCGGGACCTACTGGTCTAATGGTTAGTCTATGTTATTACTGCTGGTAAGTCAAAATAACTTAAAATTTAACATGTAAATTAAATAAAAACTATCCTTAAAATAGGTCCACATTTAGAGCAGCAACATTCAGAGCATTCAGCCTTATTCGTGGCGTGGCGTGAGTCGAGGAACCGACTCGCTCTACATACAGGTGACAATTGTCGCTCGCGTGACTGACTCTCCCATTTGATTTGCAGAAGTCACCTCACGAGGCGACAATTGTCATCTCATAGTGTCGAGCTGAGTCGTCTCGATTTTGCACGCCGCACAGAATGAAACTGATGTAGTATTTTAATAAGATAATCGAGAAAAACTAAGGCGTAATTCAGACAACTAGTGAACTATTCGATGTTCTGAGACAGCATGTAGAATTTATTCTTTACTTAATTTGTTGCATGGAGAAATTATATTCTCCAAAAGCAAGATATTTGCGTTTTGGTACTGCCAGAATGGTGGAGAATAATAATTACGGAAAGTTACCGCGTTGAAACGAATTTCAACAAAACTAACGAAGACGACACGACAACCATGCTGAAAACAGTTTAGCTTTAGCTCAGAAATTAGAAGAAAAAGTTAGTATCTTCCATTTAATTTCAACTACCTTTGCTTTATCTTCGACAGATTGCATATGTTCGTCCACAGTGTGCAGACTCTTCGATGCGTCTCATACTTCAACTCAGCGATTTGTTATAAGTACAGAGACGCTGAAGAAGTCTGCCATTGTGACGAAATACGCGTATCTGTCGAAGATAAGCGAAAGGTAGTTGGAATTAAATGGAAGATACTAATTTTTCTTCTAATTTCTAGTTACAGGTATTCCACTAAACAGCTCAAACCCTCTAGGATTCAGTTTAGCTTTGTTTAGCTAATTACAAATGAATTTGTGTGTCTTTGTTCCTTGCAAGCATTAAATACAAGAGAAAACTTTATTTCTTCCATGTGTACCAGTTGTTTGCTTTTTTCACTTATAAGCCTGGAAAACTTGTAGAGAAGATCGAAGTGTTCCTTGTTCCGATGATGACAGCTAATATTTTCCTCCCGTGAAAATTACAAATTTACTTCCAATTTTTCATGTTTTTAGTTATTTTGATTGACGTTTAGTAAAATATTTCGGTGGCCCAGTTCTCGTAGTGGTAAATTGTCAAATTGTTCCATTCTCGGGGAATTGAAAAGTGCGAAAAAATGATCCGAATCGTAGGCGAATGTCAGGCGAGCTAAGGCTGGCGATCGTTGCGCATAGGATGCTAAGCTGAAGATTTTTTCCCGGTGAAGAAAAAATGTGTGTGTATGCCTTCCGGGAGGAATTGCAAAAACAAGACTGCGTTGATTAGCGACGTGCCTTAGCTTTGCTTCTGTGTTTTGAGCACAAAGATTGAAAAAGGCAATAAGTTCTTTCAAAATTGGCAAGAAATTCTTCTGAAGCTAAAACGTTTGGATCAGTGGTGGATCACCTGGCAGAGGCAGGAAGCGGAAGACGGATGCGATAACGGACACCCAAGATCATGCGCGAAGTCAAGAAGAACCCGAAGGTAAATGTCCACGAGATCCAGGATACCCTTCAGTTATCAGTTTCCGGTCGAACTGTTCGTCGCCGTCTCGTAGCACAGGGGTTGAATAGCAAACTTGCCCGGAAGCGCCCATTTATCAGCAAGGCAAACAAAGCCAAACGGCTTAAGTATTTTCGTTCACGTGCAATACCATAAAGGCAAGCATGGCGGGTTTGGTTAGGCATCATTTAGATACTTTGGAAGAAGCAGAACGGCATGGACCCCGTAAAGGATTTTCAGACAATTGAGAGGTCGTAAGTGCTCTTAAAAACGTCGAGCGAAACAGGTAATTGTTAACCTTTTTGTCCCCTGAATTATATGAGCTATATTATATGATCACTTCACTTATCAAGGTGAATCCTGATCTTTTAAACCCTACCCTACTAACATAAAACCTCCTTCCTGTGACCTTTGTGGGGATGCAGAGGTAAACACGGTTATATCATTCTAACGCATAAGGTACATACAACATGCCCCAAACACAATGATAACGGCAAGGGAAAATGGCAAAGCCCGATCTGAGTATGCCTGCTTGTCAGAAAGAAAACAGGCTAGATTCAAGCCGATCAATGCACCGAATCTATTAACCTCACTTTTTTGACAGTTCAGGGAGCTTGTTTACAAGGTGTTAGAATTTGGACCGATCAAACGAAATTTTTCATTGGCTTTTTCCGGATTCTGTACGAGTGGATTCAGGAAATGATGTAAAAATAAGCACTGGTGTCTGTTTTCCGGCAAGTTAAATTCAATCGCAACAAATTCTGAGCACAAAATCTCAAACCGATCTTACCGAAAATATTCACGAAAATATTCTTACCGAAAATATTCACGAAAAGTCCACGTAAACAAGCTCCCTGAACTGTCAAAACTGCATTGATGACGCCTTCGTGAATGATCTATAGATCATTGCACCGAATCTATTCTGGATCAACAATAGAAAAGGGCCCATCAACATTTGTAAACAAACACTTCTGAGCCCGTTTTCTCACAAGCCGCTGGCTACACACGCAAACCTACAGAATCGTCGTGTAGGGGAAACTTTCCCCTACGCGGTGATGGTGATTGGTTTGCGAGGGTGGCCTACGCTTGCGAGGAAATAGGCTCAGAAGTGTTTGTTTACAAATGTTGATAGGCCCTTTTCTGTTGTTGCTCTAGTGTTAACCTCACTTTTTTGACAGTTCAGGGAGCTTGTTTACAAGGTGTTAGAATTTGGAACCGCTCAAACGAAATTTTTCATTGGCTTTTTCCAGATTCTGTACGATTAGATTCGGAAATGATGTAAAAATAAGCACTGGTGTCTGTTTTCCGACAAGTTTAATGCAATCGCAACCAATTCTGAGCACAATATTTCAATCCTATCTTACCGAAAATATGCTAAGTCCACGTAAACAAGCTCCCTGAACTGTCATTGATGACGCCTTTGTGCAATCAGGGTTGCGGCTTATCATTTTTGACTCAGGCATATTCATTTGCCAATATCTCCTTTCAGAGGGTCGATTTGATAATATGATGTATGATGAACTTGTAGTGCATGTAGACCTACAACTTTGTTTAACAGTACATTTGCTCTCAACTCCTATATCTTCGACATGAGAGCGTATATTCACGGTGATCTTCACGATGATAATCGCGTGATCTTCACCGCGAATTTCATCGCGAAGATCACTGCGAATATACGCTCTTATTCCTCAGATATAAGAGATAGAGCTATGTATTGTTAGACCAAGTTGTAGGTCTACTCAAGCACCATAAGTTCATCATACATTATATTTTGAAATTGAGCTTCTGAGAAGAGCTATCGGCAAATGAATATGGATAAGTCAAAAATGATAAGCCGCAACCTTGCGTGCAATGATCTATTAGACATATCGAAGACATTTTGCAGCAACTGTCAAAATTGCCGTTTTCCGTTGTTTGGGCGGTTACACTCTGCGGTTACGCTACTAACAAAAATACAATAGAAAAAAAGACGAAAGGACTCGAAATTCTGAAACGTGGCTCCTTCCGAATCATTTACAACAGCGTTTTCTTGGACGACATGTTCTGTGAACGGCTGGCAAAATGATTCGAAAGGATTTACGCAACGATATCATCAAAGGCCTGGCGTAGAAGTTTCTACTCAATCCAAAGTCCAACCAGTAAACCTTCATAAAAATGTTGGATTTCCCATTAATAAATTTAAAAAAAATATTCACTAAGTCCTAGAGGACATGTTATATTCACGATGTTATTTCACTTACACTTCATTTAAGACTAGCTTCTAACTTCCTCACGACTCTAACTCAAACTGGCTGCTTCATCCTCAAAGACCAAATCTAGTAATTTAAATATCTAATGTGAATTATTGACGTCAGCTAGGAACATGTTGGACCGGTGTCCGGTTCTTACACCGTTGCTCATTGATGCCTGGGAATCTACTGAGTCGCCTGTTCAGACGTTTACGCTGCACTTGTATTCTACCGGAGCGATAGTCTGAACTCTTGCGGGAATGATGGATGCTATTAGAGCTACTGATCTGCAGCCTCGTGAGAAAGGTGCTGATTATGGATGCAACGGCAATATAACTATACATCGACATGAACGGAATGAATTCCGTTGGAGGATTCTGAAAATTGCTAAAGGCCTGAACGCTATTTGACTATCGTTGTAAATGTCGTTAATATCACCGACAAACCAACATGAATGAGTATAGTGAATTTTGTGATCAAAGCACATTTTTTCTGATGTTTGTATGAACGTGGATATGGAAAAACGTTAAACTAAACCAAGACACACGCGTGCAAATCTTTAGACTTGACTGATGTCTGATCTACTATGGACGAATTAATTTTAAGTAGTTTTATGGTATAACATGGTATCGATCATTTTGACAGCTGAATTGCTGCACATTTGAGTCGTAAGTTACAGATTTTCGATGAAAATATAATTTAAGAATAAATGACGGTTCGTCAGTAAAATACTGTGTAGCACTCGAAGCCATGCTTACTCATAGAGCACTGATGGCACATTCATTGTCACACGCGTCAATTCAAAACAGAAGAAGACCCATGCATGTTGAGTTGCACACAATGCGCATGACTTTCCTTTTAGTAGGTTCAACGCTTTTTCCTTTCCAATGCGATCGCCTAGCAACCATGACATTGTTTATTTTAGAATCGCCAGTTTACTCAACTAATAAACCATGGTTCGAAGTAAGTAGTTTAGGAAAAAAAATGCATTAGTTAAAATATAATAACCTTTAAAAACATATGTTATGTTCCCACAGTAACGGAGCAACTGATCCGGAAACGTTCCGAGCATAATGAACTCATCATCAGTAGTTTGGAAGAACTTTCCTTGCACCAGGAGGACATCGACCGAATTGAACACATCGGCAGCTGGTGTCGGGACCTCAAGATCCTCTTGATGCAATCAAATCTGGTTTCGAAAATCGAAAACCTTCACAAACTTAAAAAGCTAGAGTATCTCAACTTGGCATTGAACAACATCGAACGAATCGAAAACCTAGAGGGCTTGGAATCGTTGAACAAACTTGATTTAACGCTGAACTTTATCGGTCAACTGACATCGGTAGAATCTCTGAGAGACAACTATAACCTAAGAGATCTCTATCTAACCGGAAATCCCTGCACCGATTATCCCGGCTATAGAGATTACGTCATGTGCGTACTGCCGCAGCTAGAGACGCTAGATGGAACAGAAATAACCCGAACGGATCGACTGAAAGCAACGAAGCACTTCAAAACGAATCGCGACAGGATAGTTCAACTCGAGCTCGTTCATAGAATCGAACGAGATGAACAGAAAATTCGGGTGGCTCAAACCCTTCGGGCACAGGAAGAAAACGTTAAAGGCATGGACGAGGAAGAACAATCGGCTCAATTTTGGCAACAGAAAAGTGAGCACTGCCCGGAAACGCGGAATCAGATGGCTAGGTATTCTCAGAAGGCGAAAGGGAAACCGAACGTGAGCATGGGAGATTTGGAGAAGACGGAGGAGAAGAGGACACCGATTCTCTTTGCTCAATGCGGACGACCTTACAGCTTGAATGAACCGAAGATAAGGTTTGACTTTCGTGATGAGGATGATCGATACGAACTGAATTTGCATGTTTACAAGTTTGTCAATCATTTAGTTGACATGATCAAGAATGAACTTTGATTACTATGTGCATTCCAGGTATCTAGACACATCTTACATCGAAGTAGATGCTCAACCAAACTACATCAGGGTAACGATCAAAGGTCGAATCTTCCAACTGGCCTTAAAAGACGAAATTAAAATTCATACCTCGTCCTGCAAGCGCTCCACGACTCCGGGGCACATGTTGAATGTGATGCCTAAATTGAATCCACAAATCATAAGCTTTGATCTACCGAAGAAGCCAGGTAAGTTTGGCCAGCTTACGTAAGCTAAAAACAATAATTACGTTTCATTTTCAGATTGGATAAAGAACAACCCCATTAGAACAAACAACAGCGTTAAACAAGACCTTAAGGGAACTGTTGACTACAGAAACATAGTTAATAACAGCAATCGCAATTCACAGCAAAAGTTTAACGAAGATGAGGTTCCTCCATTGATTTGAACGCGTGATATTCTGTTGAAAATAATCTTATAGTTTACCTTAGAAAAACTACTTTATTGATTCAACACACTGCAAAACAATTCTTGTTCAAACTTTTTGAAATCCTCCTCATCGAACACACTCTCATCGGTGTCCTTTTTGCTAAGCAACTCGTCCGCTTTGACGACGTACCTGCCGGTCTGGGCTCGTTTGACCAGCTAGAAAAAAAAAAAGTAATACCGTGAATTAGGTGTGTATAATTCATTCGTGTATGGGAACTTACCTTGGCCCCGGCTTCCTCTCCGATCTTGGCCGAGCTCAACAGAAGCAGTTTTCGTACGTTGTCCTCGGTGTTATCCTTGCGATTGAGCATCCTTTTCCTGGCCTCCACAATTGTCATAGCTTCCGCCCGCCGCAGCACACTTTTGGCCTCCTTGCGGCCCCTTTTGCCCACATATCGCACCATTTTGTGATGCTGTGGCATAATATCGGATTCGTTTACGTCTGATTTACGCTTTTTGTCTACAATGAAAATAGTTTACTTTCTGAAACAAGGACTTCGGAACCGGCAAGCCTCTTACCTTTAGAAGTATCTGTTTTCTTCAATGAATCAGAAAGGCCTTCTTCCACCATAGCTAAAGCTTTCTTTACCAGAGATTTTGACATCCTGGCGTAACTAAAAAATTAATATTTAGAACAAACAAGCAATATGAAAAATAAATATTTTTTCGCGAGATGACTGCAGCGATCGGATAGATTGTTTTTGTTTTCATTTCGCACAGTACACGTGCTGAACCAAAATTTGCCTTATCGGCCAAATGAATGACGCATGGCTGCGTGCTCATGGTTACACGGTTGTTGAATATAAGGCGAATGACCCAATAGTGATGGACTTAAACAAGTGCAACAATTATTTTCCTTTTTAAGCTTATCACATCGGGGTGTGCCTTCTGGAAATGTGGTAGTGCTTTTTGAAGAAAAACGTAACAAACAGCTGCCAAAACGACTAAAATGGGTGAGCTAACTTTTAGCTTATCTGTGGAAAAACGAACAATTTTTTCACGACGACAGAAACGATAGTGTGCGTGCGTTAATCCTCATTAAGCTTAATTATTACATATATAGATAGATATCTCTATTACTGAGACTTAGCTTAATTATTAATAATTGAAAATTAACTTGAATGTCATACACGCAAAGAAATCACACTGCTTTGAATCAAATATTTTGTTGGTATAAATCTCACCCCCGGAGAAGTTACGAAAATGCCCAAAAGTGGTGTTTGACTGACTACGACGTTAGATGAACCATCCCGAGGCTGAAAATCTCGATAATGAAGACAAAAAAAAATTGTTGGTATTCAATACAAGGTTTCAATTTGTTTCAATTCATAAGAAAGTTCCAAATCAATTCAAAATTTCATTCAAATCAAACCAATAAAATTATTGAAAGTAATCACCGCTGTGTGATATTAATTAAGATAATATTTGATTTATAACAGTCACATTCATTTAAACTAAAGTTGTTAAGTTATTGTTTTAACAAAATACTTTTATGAGAGCACATTTAATACTGTATCTGACTCTGCTTTCCTATAATGTAAGTTTAAACTAGTGATCCTCATAGTAAGAGATATGCGGCCATTTTTGAGCCAATCATGCATCGAGATCTGTCAAATCTGAGCCAATCGTACACATTTTGCACTGTGGCAAGTGCTATCAGCCTATGTGAATAAAATAAAAATCGTTGTCAAATCGTTGAATCGAATTTCTGCTTATCTCTTGCTATGAGGATCACTAGTTTAAACATACACTGAGAAAAAAGATAGGTAAACGCAAACATATTCTAGTTTCATTTAACTGGAATTTCACGTTGAATTAGGGCATAAACATCATATTAGTTTGATTTGACTACCTATGCTGGTTAAAACAAACTAAAATGCTGAGTAACTGTCTCGGGAACTATGCAGTTAAATTCAACTGACATCCGTCTGAATTTACTATTATGTTGGTTGTTTCATTATGACAGCTACGAAAACAAACATATTTGTTAGTTGGTTCTACCAACGCTAATGGTTTGTTTCAAACAAGTTTTAGTATGATTTAAACTGAATTGCTGTTTGGTACAAACAATCGAAAACAGTCGAATCAACAAATATTTCCGTTTACAGTAACCATTTTGTCTGTTTTTCAAAAGTATTCACTTGAATAAAATGCTGACAAACATTAGAAAAGAGCACATTTACATTTATAGACTTCTCTTAGTCTAGGAGAAATCTACAAATGTTAATGAGAGCCTTTCTACTATTCTAGATTTTTTTTAAATTGAAGTAATTTTTTGTTTATTTCATCATTTTTAACAATTCGAACACTTCTATTTTACGTATTACCGCAAGCGTGATCTTCCAGTACACTTCCGGAAAGTCCCATACCGCGGCCAACATCCAAAATGAGGCTCTGTTCATCCTCTGGCAGGGCTAGCAACTCTATTGCTCGTTCACAAATCTGTACTAAGATGTAGATGATCCGAATATTGTTTGTGTTGTGGGCTACATCTTCGTAATAGAACAGGAAAGAAAAAGATGTGTTATTTATGGGCTTAACGATTACCTTACCGGAACCTTACGATTTCAGGAGGAGCTAGATGTTCTGGCCTTTCAGCCATTACTTTTTATTGGATTTATCACGGTAGAATAATTATTTGTTTTATTAAGAATGAGCTATGCGAAATAAACTTCAGGTAAAATACACGATTATGTATTGATGAGTGACAGCGTCAGAGCATACAGCGGGACCGGATGATGGAAAATGAAATAACCAAAAAAATATTTTCTTTCAAACTAAATTTTTAGTTATTTTTTCTCCAAACAAAATATCAGTTTCATTTAACCGTCGCTTTGGTTGAATCAATCTTAAATTTGATTTGTTTCGCTGAGTCAATGCAACCGGTTTTTTGATAAAAAGAAACCCCTTTCTAGGTGTAAACAACAAAAATATTAGTTTAAAACAACCATAATGTCTCTAGGTACAAACAACCTACTTACCTGTTTGTTTCCAAACTAAATCGTTGGTTTAAAACCACAAAGCGGATTTTAAAAAACAAGTTTTTTAGTTTGGACGTCAACAAACAAGTTTGTTGTTTCAAATGCGGCTGTTTTTTCTCCGTGTACTCAATTATAATTTGGAATACAGATTATCAACGAGTTAAGGCCCAAACGCAATATGGACGGAAACGGGACGGAATCGGCAAGTTTGACAATTGTCGCAAATGACGTCGATATGTCCAATTGGAATAAACTTGGGTCTAATAATGTTTCTATCCGACAAGCAGGTTTAGTCAGATTGGGCTCTTCCGCTGCCGTTGCTATTCTCCTTCCGTTATCACTGCGTTCGAGCCTTTATTCTCTTCGCAATTAACTGGCCTTCCTTATCGGGTTTACATGATGTTGCCCATGTCCTTCAAGGGTAAAAATCAACACATATTTATTGGCAAAAATCTATGTAAAATTCCACATATATTCATTTGTTTGAATGCAAACTGAAACCTCTGTGGTACACATATGAAGTTTATGTGGCAAATTAAAATTAAGTGAGGCCACACACAAATAGATATCATTTCTTGATCAAATTGCAAAAAATCATGTGGGGTACATATAGATATTATCATTGCCTTTTTATCAGAGATGTCACTAGGCTGAGAATTATTCCAGATAAATGGTTTTGTTTTTGATTACTTCATCAATGTTAATTATTTCAGCAAATGCATTTAGTTGGCTTAAGAAAATATTTTGTTTAGAACAATATTATTCCGAAATTCAATTCTATAAAGCATGCAGTTTTGTTTCAATTCAATGTTTTTTTTTTTAATTACTTCATCATTGTTTATTATTTCTACAAAAGCGTTTAGTTGGCGTAACAAAACATGATGTAGAAGGAGATGTTCGCTCATCACCATGAGACACCAAGAGTGGATAGTAATATTTGCTAGAATGAAAGATATGAAGAAAAAGTGTTGAAAGTTCCGTCAGTGTACGGTGGATTAGAAGCAGAACAGAAGTAATGAAAATTGAGCGAAAGGGCATGGGTAAAGTAGTACTCGAACCAAGGACGTTACCTTTGCCTAACATCTCACTGCGGGGTAGTTCGAGGCACAGACGAGTCTGCCACCTCAACAGGCAAAAGTAACGTGTTGGTACGCGCTCATGTACTACTGATAGCTGTGTGATAATTTCTAGCGGTAGTTTGTATGCACTCTGTTTTGATGCGCACATGGGAGAGGAACTCTCTCCTTTTTGGGTTTGTTTGGTTCGCAACGTCTGAGATCACTCAGGTTTTTTCTCGTCATTTCTAACGTAAAGACCTCGGAGAGAAATACCGTAAAGCGTTGCGATACTGGTCCTCACCAGTATGATTAATGGTTACCACCATTTATGGGTTTTGCATTACTCTAATTGTTATGTTTCCTATTCTCCGTGCGTTGAGTAACGATTATGATGTAGAAGGAAATGTTTGCTTATCGTCATGAGGTCTCCGCGGTCTCTACGTTAGAGATGACGAGAAAAACCTGAGTGATCTCAGACGTTGCGAACCAAAGCAAACCCAAAAGGAGAGAGTTCCTCTCCCATGTGCGTATCAAAACAGAGTGCATAAAAACTAGCGCTAGAAACTTTTTTATGTATGTATATCATGCAGGTTTGAGATGAATGTTTATGATACTTTGTCCATGCATAGAGTCTGTGGATGTACACTGAGAATAATTCCATGATTGCATCGACAATTAAATCGTTGTCAAGATGACAATTGCATATAATGGTTACAATAATCATGAAAATAGTCGAATTCCCCACGTTTATGGCAGTCTTGGTGCTGTTGTTAGAGTGTTGAAAGACTCCGGCATGCTCTTCGACACCATCGTGACTTTGAGACTAGTGCTTTACAGATTAGCGAATAGTTTGTCCATACGAAAGTGGTGGCCTTCCGTATCTCCATCGTCCAGATACTCCGCCTTGCAGAGTTTCTTTAGCATTGACACTCTGGTGTACATAGTGGTCTTGTGGTGGTGGTTTTCCAAAGCTTTCCCGGTTGCACCTGCCGTCTTGCAATTTCGGACGAGAGGGTGTTGACTATCCTCGACTAGTAGAGCAATCGCGGCAGGAGTTTTTTGCATTTTCTTCCTTCCATGAATTTGTCAGAGGATTTAGGGCGGCTTCCGTGATACTTTCAAAGGTTTTCGCGAATTTGCAGCATATTGACATTGAATCTCCAGCTTTCGTAGGCTCCGCTTCGGTGCTTCTCGATGCAAAACTTGTTTCCTTCTGTAAAAATAAATAACCTTTTGGGATCTGCCGTATATCGGATTGGTTATTAAGAATAACTGTTCTGTCCAAGGGTTGGGAAATAACTAATTCTTGAGTAAGTACGTAAATTTCTCAAAGCTCTCGGTAGCATCCCCATGATGTAAGGGAAACGTTATTCCTTGTTTTGGTGGCCTTCGTTTGCATGAAAGTGCTAAGGGTTTTAAGAATTTAACGGTTGAATCTTACTTCCCTTCAATGTTTACAAAATCAGATACGTCTGTTTGAAAAGAAACTCCTGAATTAATCAAATTTATTTCATATCAAAGTATAACAGATCATGGCCTGCTTGTTCAACAACAAGCGTTTATGGCCCAAACACAATGATAACGGCAACGGAAAACGGCATAGCCCGATCTGAGTATGCCTGCTTATCGGAGAGAAAACAGGCTAGATCCAAAGCGATTCTAATTAGACATATCAGACATTTGCAGCAACTGTCAAAATTGCCGTTTTCCGTTCTGTTTCCGTTATCGTTGTGTTTGGGCGGTTACTCTTCAACAAGTCCCTAGGATCACCTAGGATTGTGCTCTAAGGATGATTCTCCCAATTCCCATTCATGTGTCGAAAAATATCTTTGGGTGGGCTGGTTTCTCAACTTTTCATAATTTCAATAAAAAGAATCTAAATAAGTATGTTTGGTAAGGTATTTCAATTTATTCATTTCTAGTCGTTTGGGAAAGTTTGATATTCAAGGCACACTGTTGAATATTTGTTTGATGAACAGACTAAAATAGCTTCAAGTTTTCGATTGCTCTCCTTGGGATAATGCCCTCAATATGTTTTAGCCACTTGAAAATGAAAACAACGTATGATTAAGCACATTCAGCTCTCCTTTACCCGATATTCCAAGTGTTGATACATCGAATATATAGTGCGTTGAAGGTACACTGCAGATTGTTGATAGCTGATATTTCAAAGGGGCATCTAGTTTATAAATATAAGCTACATTGAACGGTAAATCATTGCATGGCTCGCAATGTTTTCAGTAGGTATATGAAGTTTCAGTTCTGGGCAAGTTGCTATTCGTATAAAAGTGAGGGTAAGGTAGTAAACAATTTGAATCTAGTTTCCATGCGAATCGAATTTACCATGTAGTTAAACATGATGAGGATCCTATTGGAGTTTTTTTTCGGAGTTAACTTGGAAATTGATCCTTTTGAAAATGCTATCTGCATCAACAGGTTTATTCTGCGCGGCGTTTGTGATCAGACGACTTGCGTTTCCTTATGAAGTTATTCAATTTGATTTGTATGGACGGTCACCTCACCCGAAATGACAATTACCACCTCGTAAGTGAGAGAAAGTCGTTTTATCTCACACGCCAAATTCAAATCAATATTGCTGTGAATTCAGTTTGTAACTTAAATATAAATCGTTTTCAAAATTAACTTTTTTCAGATCTCTCAAAATTGGCACAATCTCTAAAGGTATACAAAGTTGAAAATGGGTCTCAACTTTCTTCTTGCTAAACAAATTGTGGCATCGCTCATTCGGCTTACTATGTTCTATATTAGAAAGACCACAGATAATTCAAGAGATCGTCGATTACGATATCTTCCCTGATTGTCCGACTTTTCCCCGAAAACCAGTTCCCCGAAAACACTTCCCCCGAATGACGTTTTCCCGAAAGCTATTTTCCCGAATGTACCGTTCCCCGAATGTACCGTTTTCCCGAATGTACCGTGCTCCCGACTGCGACATACCGGGTAATCATGATAGGTATGGAAAACATGAACAAGCTTGTTCTAGATAAATTGCAAAATTGTCGAAAAGCAACCTTTTTTTTCAAAGAACGTGAAGATCCATAAAAAGTGACAAAGGGGGGTTATAAAAAGTCACTTTTTGCGTCACATAATTAATGGACGTTCCTTAAGAGGAAGCCGGCGAGAGAAGATTTTGTGAGCCTACCCCAGAACCTCTCTCTGGTTAGAATGTTAACACGCCTGGAAACTGCTCTTGGATCATGGAAGGCATTCGAAGTACCAATCTTCAACAAGATACGGACAATTTTACTGATAATGGATAATGGACAATCGAAAAGTCGACAAAGATTTTTCATTAGGGCCTAACTGACAAACGTAAACAATGGCTTTTTCTACGAATTTCTCGTCATTGAAAACTCGCACAATCAACCCACCACGGTCATTTCGAAGTTCCCCTATCCGATAGTATTCGAGGCTTATATGGGAAGCCTATGTACCACGACAAATTTACGGCATTTTCACATAAATTTGACAGATGGAAAATAATCGATTAATGCTTTGTTCAGACTACACTTGTAACATAATGCAAGGGTGTTTTGAAAATCATCTACAAGGAAAATGTCATCAAGATAGCCTTGTATTATGTTACAACGCTGTAGTATCAAATATCAATATGAAACTAGCGATTTGAAATTGGTTCACTGTTGTAGAACCCTTTGGTCCGAATTACACCTTGAAGCCAGCACCTTGTTATACATATTTGCGCCTTTGTTTTGATTTGCTGTGTTATTTTGACAGAATATTTGAGAGTGTGTTCATGTGAGTTCATTATTAGGGGCGCATTATTAAGCTTGGGACCGATGTGCTAGTATTGACTGAGCCAAGAAAAAAATCGTTTTTGTTCTAGACCTACTGGTCTTAGAGTTAGTCTATGGTAGTATGAACAAAGCATAAGTTTGCTACTCTAGCTGACTTATTTCTGACAGATGTAAACTCAATGGAAGAATCCAGGTTGAAACAAGATTGAAGAAAAATCCAAAACTATAAACATTTTCAGGAAATTTAAAAAAAAATCAAAATAATGCCCCTATTTTGCAGTTTACGATTTTTCTTACATCATACAACAAATCGCTTTTAATTAAAATTTAATTTGAATTTATTAGAAGCATTTTAAAACGTTCGTCCTATACTTTAACATGGGAGCTGTCAAATTTATAAACACTTGGTATCTTCTTCTTTTTTCAACTTGGATTCTTCTATATTAACGGACACCACATCGAAAGTTTGTTGATCAATAACATAAAGATTTTACAATTATTTTCCATCTTTCAAGTTTTAGTAAAATTAAAATTAATTCGCGAATTGGAACACAGCTTTATTTGTGAAAGCAATTCGAGGAAACGGTACATTCGGGGATTTTTTTTTAAGAATCAGTACATTCGGGGAAAGTGTTTTCGGTGAAAAAATTAAGGGGGAAAAATGAGAGAAAAAACTCATTTTTAAAATAAATTTCCAACTGGAAGTTTTTACTCAAATCAATCGATTTTTTACAATTA
>JASCZW010017888.1:0-16340 GCA_034211315.2 Aedes japonicus
TGTCTTTCATTCATCGGACTTTATGGTCTACATGAAGTACTTTATAACTATTTTGAACTATTTGCAGCATGATTAGTTGCTTGTAATTCTTCCTGAAGCAACGCTCTCGGTCGAAGGGTTCGGGCAGGAGCATATAGACTGATTCTCGACAGCAACTCAGGAACATCATATTCAGATAAGAGAAGCTTGGCAACGAATACAGATTGCGCGACATTCCTTCGTTTAGCCAGAGTATCCAGCCCTAGCAGGCAACAGCGATCGGCGTAAGCAGGCAAGTTTAACGGGTCACTCCATGGAAGGTGGCGCAAAGCATGTCTTACAAATCTGCGTTTAATAGCTTCAAACCGCGTACTCCATACAGCCTGGTAGGGGTTCCATACCGCGGATGCAACCTCAAGAATAGAGCGCACCAGCGAGCAGTAAAGAGCTTTGAAACACAGTGGATCACGAAACTCATTGGAGATTTTGAACATGGTACCTGAGAAGTGGCGAGTAAGGGTTAGCTTTTCGTTCAATACAACTCCGAGGTCTTTAACATGGTAAACCCGTTGTAGTGGAGTTCCAAACTGGATAGCATTATTCGTTCGACCAAAACTTATTACGCAACATTTTGAGATGCTCCGAACCCCCTCTCGAAGATCATGGTTGTCACCTTGTCGTAGGTGAGAGGGCTAATCCTATGCAAAAGGCCAGCATGGGAGACAAAGAACATGATCAGCAGTGATAGTATCACACTCTACTTTCTTTAAATTGCCACGTCGTAGTACGTTTATTTGAAGGCACTGAAAGAGGTGTCTTACTGGCGGGTTTAGTCGCAAGTCACTCTTATACGAAGCCGGGAACAATCTACAAATTCCTCCAAATAATTTAGGGAAACGACAAAAAGTGCACTTTTTATTTGCTTGACAACTCTTTCATTGCTGTTTACTCTCTAATTGTCATTTAATAAACAGCAAATATACCTACACTAGGCTGATGCAAAATTTGAAATATTTGCTCCCCTAAGCTTAATCGACGCCAATTTGGGTCCTGATAGTCCACAAAATTTTTTAACACATTTGGTTTTAATTTGGCTTTGCACACGCTATTCAAAGTTTGTATGGGAATTAGTATGAAGAATCTCAAACTTACATTTCCAGATCCCTAACATCTTGATATTATGTCCTTAAACCAAATCTTATATAGATTCATATAGTGTAAGTTGTCAACTATCAAAATGCCGAAGATACCTGACATGTAAATTTTATACAAAAATAGTTATTCAATAAAACATAAAATACACACTTTAGGTATGATGTTTTATTCTTATTTTTGTTTTCTTATTATTTATATGTTTTTTATTTTTTATATTCATATATTTTATGTATTTTATTTTATTTATATTATTATATATATTTTATATATTTTATATTTATATATTTTATATACATTACATATTTTTACTTCTTATTATTATATTTGATGAATAACTATTTTTGTATAAAATTTACATGTCAGGTATCTTCGGCATTTTGATAGTTGACAACTTACACTTTATGAATCGTTTATAAGATTTGGTTTAAGCACATAATATCAAGATGTTAGGGATCTGGAAATGTAAGTTTGAGATTCTTCATACTAATTCCCATACAAACTTTGAATAGCGTGTGCAAAGCCAAATTAAAACCAAATGTGTTAAAAAATTTTGTGGACTATCAGGACCCAAATTGGCGTCGATTAAGCTTAGGGGAGCAAATATTTCGAATTTTGCATCAGCCTAACCTACACACTTGATATTCTTAATAAACTTATTGTTCCCATCATTATCGAAAAGGGTGAGTGTTTTGATCATGATTGTGAGCAACTAGTAATATGTCCTGATGTGTCAGGTGCAGATAATACAAATATATATTATAATTTAAATGTACGCTCTATAAGACAGCCGTGATCAAGGCACTGACTCTAACAACATATTATTTAGCTAGGGATCAGATCATGTGAACACTGGCGGGCTAGGCCGCGATTTACTTTTGGACTTCTTACTTTCAATCTTAGGGAAACGACTAAAAGTACACTTTTCATTTTCGTGGCAACTTATGTTGTTGTTTATCCATTTGTTTTATGGACTGAATAACACAAATACCTAATGCTAATGGTATAATAAGTCAATGTAATTGCAACATCTTCGAAAGGGGTGAATGTTTTGATCGAGGTAATCTGACTGTTCGAAGTGAAGCACGTAGCCATAGAAAAGTGTTTTTTTAAGACGGACGATGACAGGCAGGTACATAAGAAATAGGACGCGGAGGGCCCGCTTAGGAAAGACCTTTTGGTGCAGCAGAATAAACCTTTCCATGTGATGAGGTTTCTCAGATGCGGATGGTTTCCCGTCTCCATGGGGGGCTCTGGGAGTGGACGGTGGTTTATTGCTGGAGCGGGTGGTGCGGGGAAGGGGTATTGGGGGTTCCGTGTGGGGTGGCGACGGGATTTGGGATTGGGGGATCATCCGATCGGGCACATGATCTTTTACCGGGCTGCCCGGTGCGGGGTGGGATTGCGGTGCGCTCCTGGAGCCTCTCATGGGGATGGGAGATTGTCTACTTCTGAGAAGAAATCGCAGTCCTGTAAGTAGCCGGATATCGACCTTTTGAAAGCATTTGGATGTGATGTAGTGTTGGGTTTGGATGTATAAGGGAAGGGCTGTACAGAGAATTTGTTGGCCAATACAAGGCACCTTCCACGATGAGATTTTGTTTTTGAAATAGACATTTCATAAGATAGGTTCATGTAATGTTACAAATAATCCAAAATCTAAAAGATACAAATATGGACATTGATCCCGCTCTCAAAAATTTCAAATATTTTCAAGAAGTCGGAATAAAATCCTCATTATAAAATAACCAATTGAGCGCAATTTCAATTACTACTAATTCGTTGTTTTCACACGGGTTTCCTTTTAACTTTTTAAGCATTAGTACTTCATTCAGGCATAAATCACGAATTAATGTACCAGAAACTGGACGAACACTTGTGCCTACCCAGTGAAGGACCCGGATACGACCACCCATAGAGTATCGCACGAGCTGACGAGTGCAACGGGAAGGACTATAGGTGTATAGACCTGGGGGTGAGTCCCCGGATACGTAATCTTAGCAGGAAAGCACGGGCTATACACTGAACAATGACAATTACAATTACAAAGAAACGAAGAGTCGTTGTGAAAATATCACCAATAATCTCACATACACCCTGCATGCCACTAACATCTTTTTTCTCTTCTTTTTTTATGCTACTAACTCTATGCTGACGGGTTGGCAACCACTATGGCCCCGAGTGGTTGCGAAGTTCAAGCACCGGACGCGGTCTAAGTAGCCGAGAATCGCGGTGAAATGGAACGTTAAAAGTACAAAGGACCTTCCCAACCATGACCTACATGCAGTTTTTGTAAGGAAAGGATGCAAAAACTGCACACAAGAAGTATCATCAGTCAGTTTATAAAAAATCAAACAGAAATCAAATAACACAGAAATTTTATTAACAACATACATAGGGTGAGTGACGACTTGAGCGCCCCGAGACCCTATTCCAGGCATGGGGTTGGCGTTGGCCTGCAGCGCTCATTTTTGCAGTATGGTGCTTCACTAGATGGAGCACCATGCTGCAAGGGATGAGCGTTGTGGGTTGACGTTGGCCCCGTGCTTGGAGTGGGGTCTCGGGGTGCTTGGGTCGTTGCTTATCCTATGTGGGAAGAGAACTTACGTAATTTAACATAAACACATTAAATATTTCAGGTCATTTTGTAGCAACGCGGCCATCTCATTCCAAGAGCTCTACAAACCCCTTGCCCTAACCTAATCCTTATCCTCTCCCATGGTATTCAAGTGGTCCGCATAGACTAGTTCGCCAATACCCCTTCCTAACTCTCGGCTTTGGATTGACTTGCGCTCTCATTGACCCACCAAACGCTGCAAAATGAAAATGAAAAAAATGAAAATGAAACTTTTTGAGATGCTCCGAACCATCATATTTCGCACGCACCAATTACTGAATATTTCAAAATGTTTCTGTAGTTCATAGCAGTCTTCTAGGCTTCGAACAACTAGATAAATTTTAAAGTAATCTGTAAACAACAACAGAAAACCCCCATTAGGCATTATGAGGGAAACATCGTTTATGAAAAGCGAGAACAGCAATGGTCCCTTGGGAACTCCGGAATGGTTTGAAAAATAGTCCGATGAACTGTTTCCAATACTGACAGATACTTGACGTTGCACAAGATAAGATCGAAGCCATGTGCAGAAAGCAATGGAACAACAAATTTTCTCCAGTTTTGCAAGCAGTAAGTCATGGTTAACTTTATCGAAGGCAGATTTAAGGTCGGTATAAACAGCATCGACTTGAAGTTTTCTAAATACGTTCTCCACGCAAAACGACGTAAAGATGATAAGATTCGTTTCAACAGAGCGGCCGGGATAAAAGCCGTGTTGATAGGGGCTGATGTAATTCTTGCAGGCAGCATACAATTTGTCGTTGATCAGCGACTCAAATACTATTGATTCCACACCGAGTGAAGTAATGCCACGGTAATTTCATAGACTAACTCTGTTGGTAATTTCTTACATCACTTTTGTCTCCTTTCTTGAAAACTGGAAACATAGTAGAGCACTTCCACTGCATTGGAAATTATGATTGCTGTTGTAGTGATAAGGTGAAAAGCAGAGAAGAGTAATTCTCGCTGGAACCAGGCCGCCATTGGCACATATCTTTTGATTTAAAATTTTTCATCGCTATTAGTTAGAATATATTGAAACAAGATAAAAAACGCTTTGGTTGAGCCAAATTGATGGACCCCTCGTTTTCTAAGGGACTAAACATGTTGTAAAAATGTCGATTTTTGGATAATTTCAAGGTAAGTAAACATGTTATATCACAAAATTTTACATTGAAACATCTTCAAAACTCGTTGCTGTTGTACAGAGGATAAATAAAGCTTTCAATTGATGTTAAAAAAAATGTGGCGGCCATATTGGATTTGGCCGCCATCTTGAATTTTATCAATAATATCGATTTTTCACTATGAGCGCACCGCTCAATCCAAATTCTGAGCACACCATCTGAAAGCTGAGAAAAAAATACATAAGATGCAGTCGAGAAACTAGGTGTGCATTGACATTTACCAGATAAAAAAATATTTTTTCTAAAAAGAATTTGACGTTTTTTTGCGTGTATTGCGCAATATCAATATGTATCATATTTCTATACGCAACAAAGCATAATTTTGCAATCACTGTTTTTTTTTGTGTTCTGTAGAGTAAAGTTTTTTGTTTTTCAAATTCCGATATGAGTTAGAATAGTATTAAATACAATATAATTTAGTTGTTTCAAATGAAAATAAATATAATGAAATCGTTTTTAGATTCCTAAAGTTCATATTCATGTTTTAAATCTAAGGTTTTGGAATTTTATCTCAGAGCTCTTCGAATATTTTTAGATATGATTATGTACTCGTTTTGTGGCAAAAAATAATGGTAATTTTGAGTCCCTTTAATGGTTTGAACATTCTCCATTCGAATTTGCAGTTTAGCCAACGATGTATTGTAATCGAGCTGTCCCACGTAACTGAAAGACATTGTTTGTCCTTGTTGCTCTACAGCCCATGCATAGAATGAGGAAGCATCTGTTATCAGCTTGTCTCTATTTGGCGTTAAGCTGTATTTGTGCGTAGCACGTTTAAGTGTTCCCGCCACTCCATCACATGGACATTTTCCGTGAGAACTGGCGTGAAAATTCCATTCTACATCCATTTGAAAATCTTTCTTCATAAATGTGATGTTGGTGAAGTTATATTTGTTCTTGTACTGACTTCCAGCTCCATCGGTGAACACGTGGGTCTTTGTTATCTGCGTAAGATTGATCTTCATGAACTCAAACAGCTTAACAAAACAGCAGTGAACCAAAACATAGTTATGCTCAAGAACAGGTGAAATAATAATTAATGTTTTATGAAGAATTTCTCCTTCGATTCTATAATAAATTACGAATGGATGAATTGTAATCATCTGCCTTGCGAAATGGTGCGATTGTATCTCGTTCTGAATGGTTACTTTGTAGTTTTCTGAAAAGTCTGCG
This sequence comes from Aedes japonicus, assembly GCA_034211315.2. Classification (NCBI taxonomy): domain Eukaryota; kingdom Metazoa; phylum Arthropoda; class Insecta; order Diptera; family Culicidae; genus Aedes; species Aedes japonicus. The sequence continues at coordinate 6,109 of JASCZW010017888.1, forward strand.
TAAACGATAGCTTCATTTGACTTCAGATTGGACTTCAGCTCAAATAGATAGTCTTTTTGTGCCTAAGAATATAAACATAAAATGAGTATTAATGGGTCATTTTTTTGTCAGTTGTGTACCTTTGTGATGAAGAAATGTGGCAAGAAGCCGTTGAGCCGATTGCTGAGTTATCTACAAACTCTTCAGGTGCGCTTGTCGTGTTATCAACAAGTTGATAGTGGTTTTCTATCGGAATCCAATTTTTAAACTTGATGATTTCTAGAGGAAATTTTTCAATTTCTTCCAGTAATTTTCTACTAAAATCACTCAAGTCAGGACATTCTGTGCATTCCAAAAAGTAGCATTGAGGAGAAGGGTACATACTAAATATTCCTGAATCAGCTCGCTCAAGCAGCTGTCTCGTATTATCGGTAAGGCTTTCACCGCACGCAATGACAATTCAATATTTTCATGCCTCATGCATACGCACACTGTATGCGTACCGGAGCTTCCGGTAAGTATGCATTCCGAAGGTCGCAGCTTAGCGATCGTAGAAAATCCGATTTTCAAATTTGGGAAAAGTTCTTTAAAGTTTGCAAAAATTTCGTTTAGTGACCCAAGAAGCAAACGTTTTTGCCTACTTTCTCGACCGGCGGGTGTCTTTACACTGATTTTATCCCGAATACCTAGCATTAACGTACTACAGTCCAAATAGTACTGTTTTGCCTCTTCCTAAGCGACCTTTTCCAATTCTGTTACCGATGTACCCGCATCTGGAAGTTTAAGAATTCCCTTCGAAGCACGAACTTGTTGAGCCTTTTCGACGAACCATTTACCTGCAGAATTGTGGAAGATTAGCTTCCGCATGTTGATGACATTTACCATACTTACTGCTTCCTGTTTCATCCATCATTTTCTGCCTGCTCCACGAAGGAGTGAGCAATGTTAAAATTTGGAATTTGACCGGTTTTGAAGCGATCTTACAATTGTCAAGCATATCTTTGACAACTGGCACGTTAGTATCGTCATAGTACACTTCGCAATCAACCTTCAAAATTTGTTTTATTGCAATCACGGCTTGTTTGAGCATTTCGCAGCGGAAGGTTTCCCGTCGCAGCTCTCTTCTGTTGACATTCCGGATCCCAATTCGGGATAGAATTTCCGTCATGTTTTGGAAATCATGCTCACTAATGTTTCCAACCTCTTCAACGTAAACCTCATCTCCGTTTTCAACAACTTCCATCGGCTGAAAAGTACGGTTTGACTGCTGACGGGTCACTTGCAAGCGGCATGTCGTACATATTTTCTCATGAAGTTCCGAAACGGTCGTGGATCAATAGATTCTAAAAAATCACGATTTTTGTGTTACACTTGTCAGTTTCGAAGATTTTCTCCAGCTTTTATGATCAGCTTTGGCAAACGGGTTGCAACAAAATTCCTTTTTGGGTACCCGTACAGTACGGTTCTTCGCCATTTTCAAGAACTTTGAACTAATCGGATGTACAAAACAAACAAACTTCCGCTATCGTAAACGAGTCTTCTTCTTCTATTTGGTTCGAAACATCAAATTGTCATGGTGAGCCAGTGAATGAAACTATATTCCCTGTTGCGCATTGACAGCCATGAATAGAATCATTTTTTCCTCGGAATTTTCATACTTATGCACCGAATTGATTGTTAAAATTAAATTGTTAAATTGTTAAAATGATTGTTCTTTACTCTACAGAACACAAAAAAAAACAGTGATTGCAAAATTATGCTTTGTTGCGTATAGAAATATGATACATATTGATATTGCGCAATACACGCAAAAAAACATCAAACTCTTTTTAGAAAAAATATTTTTTTATCTGGTAAATGTCAATGCACACCTAGTTTCTCGACTGCATCTTATGTATTTTTTTCTCAGCTTTCAGATGTTGTGCTCAGAATTTGGATTGAGCGGTGCGCTCATAGTGAAAAATCGATATGATTGATAAAATTCAAGATGGCGGCCAAATCCAATATGGCCGCCACATTTTTTTTAACATCAATTGAAAGCTTTATTTATCCTCTGTACAACAGCAACGAGTTTTGAAGATGTTTCAATGTAAAATTTTGTGATATAACATGTTTACTTACCTTGAAATTATCCAAAAATCGACATTTTTACAACATGTTTAGTCCCTTAGAAAACGAGGGGTCCATCAATTTGGCTCAACCAAAGCGTTTTTTATCTTGTTTCAATATATTCTAACTAATAGCGATGAAAAATTTGAAATCAAAAGATATGTGCCAATGGCGGCCTGGTTCCAGCGAGAATTACTCAGAAGGTATAGTAGCTAAAATGTCGGAGCATTTTTTCAACACAGCACATTAATTGATATTTATAATTTACACAAACTATACAAACTATAAGTCTCTGAAGGTAGGTCTGAGAATCGATCTGTGCGTTTCAGTACATATATTACACTTAAAATAAGTATCAAATCGTATATGCTACCATTTATCCGTTGAGTAAAGTATTCATGTTTTAACTGCAAAAGAAGTCTATATTTCCCTCCTTTTCAAACTTTATGTTTGTGACCGGAAACTGCATCATTAGATCATTTACAGCGCATATTTCTGATTCCGATTCACCCACAGGATGCTTCAGTGGTTTCATCATCGGCAGGACAAATTTTGCGTGGCGTGCGAGGAGTCAGCTTCGAGCTGGGCACGTTTTGTTGCGCCCTGCTTTATTACCGAGCATAGCTCATTATCTATTGTTCCGTGGTGCATGTTATCGAGTGAGCATATAATAAACAATAAAGGTCCTTCCTGGTGCTATATGATGGTACAGTGGGTGTGGAACATAATTGATTGGGTAGTTAGATTTAACCCATACCATTTGTTCTTTATATCCAGTTATTAAGGTTTATCTCGTTTTCCCAATGAAAATAGAGAGATATATGATGCGGTGGGTGAGATGGTAGGTAGAGTGGGTCGTGATTGATTGGCTGATTGATTATGACCTATATTATTAGCTTAGCATAGTCGCCGTCGCCGTATGACCATGGTGTCGAGCACAGGAAAAAAGAACAATAATTAAACTGCTTCTAGGTTGAATATGATGGTAATTAATTATTATCATCCATATTATTAGTTAACCATATTTTCCGTATCCCCTTGGTGTCGTTGGTTTGTTGAGAACTGCTTTGTTATTGGTACTGGTGCATTATCTTTTATTTCGGTTACCCATTGTTCGGTGGCGCAAGTAATCGAATAAGCACAGAAAAATGGTCGGGTTTGGTGAGCAGTGGTGGGGATGATAATTATGATTTTGTAAATTTACCACTTCCAACGGTAGTTGATGTAAACAGTGTTTATGAAAGTTTTGATTCTTCAGTGGAAGTTTATAAAAATAAGTGAGAAGAAGACGATGATAACTTCAAGCAACTCTACCGGTTTTTTTTCGAGCAAATGTGGACTTTGTGGAACAAACATTAGGTCATATGGATAAAGTGAGTAAAAGCTTTTATTTGGCTCAAATGCGTACGTAAAATAATTTACTTGAGCATTTACTCAATACTACCATAGACTAACTCTAAGACCAGTAGGTCCCATACAAAAACGATTTTTTTCTTGGCTCAGTCAGTACTAGAACATCGTCCCAAGCTCGGTCCCAAGCTCAATAATGCACCCCTAATAATGAACTCACATGAACACACTCTCAAATACTCTGTCAAAATAACACAGCAAATCAAAACAAAGGCGCAAATATGTATAACAAGGTGCTGGCTTCAAGGTGTAATTCGGACCAAGGGGTTCTACAACAGTGAACCAATTTCAAATCGCTAGTTACATATTGATTGTTGATACTACTCGCATCAATTCAACAGTTCAAGTAATTTACATCAGGCTGATGTCTGATTTCAATCAACATGAAATTCAACTGTACATCTTACGTTGAACATTAGAGAACAGAACGATTTCGCTGTATTTAGGCAAGGTAACATGATGTTAACATCAGACATTTTCAAACAATTTTTTTCTATTCCAATGTCCCTTTGACGTCATAATTTTCTTTACTTTGCCATTCAAACAAAATGTTTTTCTTAGCTTATTGATGTTTTCAAATGTATTCAAATGTAATGTAACAAAACATCATAGTCATAGGATTTGTGATGTTTTCAGATGTATTAAACGTTATGAATGAACATCTTACATGTGATTGTACGTAATTTCCCGGAATTTCATTTCCCGGAAGTTCTTTTCCCGGAAATTCATTTCCCGGAAAATCGTTTCTCTGAATGTAACATTTGGATAAAAAAAAGTTTTTTATATAAATTTATACAAAACCTAATTTCGTTTTATAAATATAACCTCGTGGTAATAACTAAATGCTATATTATAAACAAAATAATCATGAAATTTGTTTGATCTATTTATTCCCTATATTTTCTGCAAAAGTAAGCAACAGGCCCGTGATATTCAGCTTTTCTTTTGTTTCCTTTACATCAAAATATTTGAAAGAACAGCTCATGTTTAAAAGAAGGATAAATCTCCTATGAAAGGTATTTTCTCTTTTTTCATATGTAAAGCACAAACAAATATTTGAAAGAACTATTTATAGGACATTCACCCTTCACATGAACTCTAGGGTTATACCATAGACTAACTCTAAGACCAGTAGGTCCCATACACAAACGATTTTTTTCTTGGCTCAGTCAGTACTAGAACATCGTCCCAAGCTCGGTCCCAAGCTCAATAATGCACCCCTTATAATGAACTCACATGAACACACTCTCAAATACTCTATCAAAATAACACAGCAAATCAAAACAAAGGCGCAAATATGTATAACAAGGTGCTGGCTTCAAGGTGTAATTCGGACCAAGGGGTTCTACAACAGTGAACCAATTTCAAATCGCTAGTTACATATTGATTGTTGGTTATACTTTTTTCATTCTACTATTTGTAGAGTATGATAGCCAGCCCTGTTGTGTTTCAATTTGTACTGAAGGATCCCCCGAAAGTTTTATAACGGCGCTGTAATGAAAGAAAGAGAGCGAGGCTGGAGAGAATCTCTCAATGTAAGATTCGCCCTAATGAAAAAATAACCCCGAGAACTGTTCTTTCAAACACACTGGTCTATCCACCTCAGGCAAATATTTGCTCCTTATACAAAAAGTGTACTATTTGCTTTTATTTCACACACTTCGTTCCTGCAGTACATTTTTGTTTCTTTTCTTTTATTGATGACCTTATATTATTCTAGCGTTTGTTTAGTTACACAGAATCAGTCACATGGTCTGTTGGCATCTCGGTTATAATGTTTAAGAATATTTTAAATTGAATGACTCAAATTTATCGCGAGAATGGCTATAGTGACGATCCACTTTTTTAGGTTCAAGATATTTGTGGTCCGGTATATTTATGGCCTCAGTATATTAAAAAAAAAAAATCACTTCAAAAACATTGTGTTTCAACGAGCGTTTAAAATTGACCACATTTCTATACGTGAATGGATATAGAGATCAGACAGGCGGCTTGAGTTCATTATTCGAATTAAAGGATTCAGTTTCAACAAATATGAAAAGGAAATAAACAGTCTGTTTTTGTATTATGAACATGAAAACATATAAAACAAATATTTTTCTTATTGTGTTATGCATAACATTTATGAATATCTGGACGGTACTCCAAAAGTAAAGAAAATTAACTTCTCCGAGAAATGGTGCTTTCCGGGAATTAATACATTCCGGGAAATGAACTTCCGGGAAATTAAATTCCGGGAAATGACGTACAATCCTTACAAGTGTTTTCAAGTGTCGATTTTTTCCAATAAAAGAGATGATGTATGATGCATTCAGTTGTAGAAAAACGTGACCGTGTATCGTTTCCGGATGTTTTCAGTTGTAGATGAATTGTATTGCCCGAAATTTTTGAAAACAATATACAAAGACTGAATTAATACACTTTAATATACTGCAGTTTCTTTTGAATATTCGTCATCAGGAAAACATTTGATTTTGATGTTTATGTAGCATCAAAATCACATGTTATGCTTATGTAAATTTTGGTTCGGGTATTGAATAAAGTACATAAAGTAAACATGCAAATATCTAATATCGCCAAAACATATACGATTCTAATATCACACTTAATTCTATTTTCATCGGATATTTACCGATATTTTATGTGTACATCATTTTACATCTATAAGAACATGGATTCCAACGTAACGTGTGATTGTTATGACACAGGATGTATTATTATGCAATGGCTTATTATGAATACAGCATTTTACTTCACAAAGACCTTTGGTTCTTTTGTAGCGTTTAATTCTTGTATTTTAAGAAGTTTTCTAATGCTGTACCTGTACCTGCACAACATTTCACAAATACATAACTTTTGATTGTCATGTAATTTTAGATTCTAGTTTTATAAGACGTGTTCTGATGTTAAATTTAACCTCATCAACACGTTTGTTTTTAATGTGAAGTCTGAATACATTTAGAATACGATAACCCGCATTCAAATTTAATGTTTGGAAGATGTCTGCTAATATTTTTTACATCACCATTTCTATACGGGATGTTATAACTCTGTAGTCTGAACAAGGCATTATGCATTGTTCAGACCGGCAGAGTTATAACATGTTATAAGCCTATCTTGATGACGAATTTTTGTTGGAATTATTTGACAACCGTTATAACATGTTATACAGGGTGCAGCAGAAAATAATGCGAAAATGTACAAACTTGAGTATTGGGTTAATTCGTGTAGCTAGTGGCTCATTTCTGTCGAAAGTGTATTTGTTTTTGTTAACTTTCAAGTGCTGCATCTAAACATTCTATTTGTTTTATTGCAAATTCGTCATAATGTTCGCGAAAGAAGTGATCACCAGTTTGTTGCTCGCCCAGAAGAAGCCGAATGAGATTGCCAAGGCGGTAGGGTGCCATTTGGCAACAGTTTACCGCATAAAAAAGACCCTGCAGGATGGTCCAGCAGCGGAAGCCGGTAAGCGGACGTCCACGCTACGCACGCACGCCGAACGTGATCAAATCGGTCTGTGCAAAAATTGCTCGCAACCCGGTGCGTTCCATAAGAAAACTTGCAAAGGAAGCCAATATTTCGGAGAAATCCATGCGGAGAATCATCAAAGAAGACCTGCATGCATCTTCCAGAGCCAGAGTGAAACGCCACTTGATTACGGACCGGGTCAAGGAACTACGAGTGACTCGTTTCAAGATATTGCTTTCCTTGTTGAAGAAGGAAAAAATGATAATCCTGTTCTCCGACGAAAAGCTTTTCAGCATCGATGCTGTGGCCAACAGCCGCACGGACAGGTTCATTTCACCGCAGAAAATGGAGAACGTTCCGGAAAAAGTGAAATTCAAATTTCAAACCAAACATCCGGCTGGTGTCATGATGTTTGGCTTGATGGCGTCCAACGGTTTGAAAATGCCGCCTGTTTTCATTGATTCTGGAGTTGAAACCAATGCTTTAACGTTTGCATTAAAAAATGGACTATTTGCGAATGGCGATAAAAAAGCTAAGACAGATAAGGGAACGTCCATTAATTACGTCACGCAAAAATTAACTTTTTATAACCCCCCTGTCACGTGTTTTGTATGGACCTTCAAATTTGTTTGTATGGATCGTCACGTTTTCTCAAAACCCCCCTCCCCCTACTGTGTGACGTAATTAATGGATCTTCTCTAATTGCTTTTGATAAGTTTCCCATGGATGAAGGGAAGATGCTCACGAGAAGACAATTTAGCCTCCTAGCACGAATTCAGATCGACGGTGATGAACTCGAGGTAGTAGACGAATTCGTGTATCTGGGCTCATTGGTGACCGCCGATAACGATACCAGCAGAGAAATAGAAAGGCGCATTATGTCTGGCAATTGTGCCTATTTTGGACTCCGAAGAACGCTAAAATCGAACAAAGTTCACCGAACCACAAAGTCTACAAGACATTAATTAGACCGGTAGTACTCTACGGCCACGAAACATGGACATTGCTAGTGGAGGACCAACGCGCCCTTTGAGTCTTTGAACGGAAGGTGTTGCGTACCATCTACGGTGGAGTGCAGATGGAAGACGGAACGTGGAGGAGGCGAATGAACCACGAATTGCACCAGTTGCTGGGAGAACCTCCCATCGTACACATCGCAAAAATCGGTCGGCTACGATAGACTGGGCATGTCGTAAGAATGTCGAACGACAGCTCTGAGAAAATGGTTCTCGAAAACGAACCGACAGGCACAAGAAGCAGAGGCGCGCAACGAGCAAGGTGAATTGATCGAGTAGAAGCCGACCTGCGGACCCTCCGCAGACAGCGAGGCTGGCGAGTGACAGCCACACCGGCCTTGGTCTGATTGGTAAGGTAAGTAAGTTTCCCATGGAAGGTAATTGTTGGAGTAGATCTTAGGCTTCAGATTGGCCCTTAAATTCTCGATAGGACGCAGCTGGGGGACGTTGGGCGGGTTCGCCGACTTGGGTACCACATCGATATTTAGCCACTCCATCTCCTCCAACAATCGCTTCGAGTAGTGGGCCGACGCCAGATCCAGCCAGAACACCGCGTTTTCGCCGTTGTGGTATTTTTTAATGAACGACGCAACTTCCGGCATGCTTTTTGTACTATAAATTTCCCGGTTCACGGCCATGTCGGAGCGAATGAAAAGCGGTTTTAACACCCCCTTCTCGCTGATTGTCAGCCACAGCAGCACCTTCTTGGGGAATGAACTTCACCTCGGAGCTCACTTCCTCCGTGGGGGAAGTAAAATACGAAGTGCCCTGTCAGTCGTTGCCATCCAGGGTGAGATAGGTCTCGTTGTCCATCACTACCGCCACGTCGCGATTCGCCGGGAAAATCGAGTTGACCTTGAGTTGATCTTATTCAGCCACTGCCGCTGCGTCATTGCCTGCAGCTCCGAAACCAGTGGACGCGACTTCCCCTTCCTGACATGTGTGTTCATGTTCGCCAGGTACTTTTTCACTGTTTGGTCGGTTGAACCGACCTCCCGACCAAGAGTGATGAAGCACTTTTCCTTCGGTCTTCGTCTTCAGCATCCTTTTGAGCTTCTTGTCGCTCAAGGTCGTCGGCCGTCCAGAACCGGGTTTTTTTTCGATGCTCTGATTGTTGTCTAATAGTGCCAAGATGTTGTAGATGCCGGAACGGGTGTATCCGACCTCCACAAAATGCCGCACTATGTCCGTTTTCTACGCGGCGGGGTGCCGTTCTCTGAACGCCCACGCCTGTGAACGGAGTTGCTTCACTGTTTTTGTCATCACGGTTGGAGTTCATCCAACAATCAATATGCAACTAGCGATTAGAAACTGGTTCCCTGTTGTAGAACCCCTTGGTCCGAAGTACACCTTGAAGCCAGCACCTTGTTATACATACGTGCGCCTTTCTTTTGATTTGCTGTGTTATTTTGACAGAATATTTGAGAGTGCACAGTTAAAATTATTTTGTAATTTTCAATCTATTTTCATGCACATAAAAAGAGCATGCAAATAACTTCAAAATTACATGAGCATTCAAATGTACACGACTTGGAAATTATATCTTGTAATATCTGCTAAATTGAATTTTACATGAAATGCTTCAGATGACCGCATCGTTGATTTTTACATTCAAGTATATTTTTTACATCAGGCAAGGAGAGACAAAAGATGTGTGGGAATTTATTTGTTTATTGATTACCCAATTTATCCAAACATGTCACATCAAGTGAGCGGTGGAATCGCTATAATCGCTTTTTTTTTATCAGCGAAAAAAGTGAATATATTGTTAGTGTGAGTGTGTGAGTGTTTCCTAATGAAATCTGTTTTTTCGTTGCTAGTTTGTAGTTTCGGTTTTCCAATTAAATTTTTATATGAAACGATCGAAATGGTTGGTGTATTGATTGTTACCAAGGGCGGTGTGGCCTCTGCTGTACACATAAGTTGTCTCCATTGTATTCGGTCAATGGCTGCACCTCGCTAGCTTCGCTGTCTGTGAAGGGTACGCAGGTCGCTTTCTAGATGCTATTTCTAAACAACCCAAAATGAAGTACTCAAATCGGTGAAAAGTATGGCTACTCAAAAGTGAGCCAATCGTACTTAGATTTGGGTTGTTAACTATTGAGAAGTCCTAGTAAAGCTAGAGTGAGGTTAAACATCGTAGTATCTCAATCTGAAATTGGTAATAACATTCTAACTATTTTCAAACTGTATGAAATTGGTCAGTATCGTCATTATCGTCGATTTTGTTTTATCATTTTATCACCAATT
>JASCZW010017889.1:0-16338 GCA_034211315.2 Aedes japonicus
ACGTTGGACGTTGTGTAGTATTTTTGGTTCAGGTTCATTCGTTTGAATTATTTAGAATTATTATGAATTAGGTTAAATTAGGTTTGATAAGATTTGAATCGTTTATCAAATGTAAATATTGACAAAATAGGTTAGGTTAGATTCGCCACACATTTATTTTGCATGTCGACTGGTTTGTGTCTCGGCTAAGTTGAATGCTATAAAAATAAGAAATGCAACAATGGCTCCAAACTATGAAATAACCATCTTGACGAAACAAGGAGAAAAGCCAAAAGGAATCTTTATTCGCCATGCGGATTGTTTGCTGGCGCTTTGATTAGGCATAAAAGATAATTGTTTGATCAACATTTCTTAGTGTCAAGAGGATTTAAGCTCGATCATTTCGCAACGATACCGGCTGGAGAACAGAAGTTATCGCGTAGTTTTGAAAGTCTTTATCTAAATAAGTGAAACGTTGTTCTAAGAGATACGTACCAAAGGTACTCAATGGGAAGAGTGAATTTCTCTTGTGAAGTGCTTACATCGAATTTTTAATTCTTTTTAGTCAATTTGAGTATACGTAGTCTCCGGTCTGTGAGACCGGTAAAGCGATATCTTCTCGAGATACGCAATTTGTTAAACGTACCAAAAAAGGTAATTATTTATTCAAGCCATATTAAAGTTTTACATGAGTCTAAAACGTATCATTCGCGTTGGACATTCCAGCGCTCAGGCGCTTTTTGTGTACGGGCTGGAGTTTGAGATCCACGTATTGGGTTTCTGTGTCAACGATCATCACCAAGTTTTGTCCGTGAAGCACGGATCGCACAAGTTGAGCTCGGGAGTCCGCTAAGGCCCGCCTTTCAAGGTAGTTAAACGGAGGGGAGTGAAGTTCGCAAGACGACTGTGCGAAATTATACCCGACGGACGCCAATAATCCATCGGAATTCCACAAAAAGTTACAACCCCTGTGGAAAGGTTACCGAGAGCGCGGTTTAGTGATCCGTAGCCAAGTGTCGGACACCAAATCGGACCTTATCCGAAATATAGGAGTCTCCCTTAACCCCGCTCGGTCATAGCGGAAAGGTACGCGAAGCCGGGTCGCTTGGGAAAGCGGGCTTCTATATTGAGGGAGACGGTCAATTCCGGACGCTCTCGACGAATTTAAAATCGGAAGCTTTCCGTCCAGCCGCCACTCCCTCCGCATCTGTATTTCGGCCATACTCCCCGAGTTCGTCTGCCATCGCTGGACGCCATTTCAGCAGAGACAGCGGTCAGGTTTCGACCCCGCCATCATCATCGGGATTCGTCGCCATCTACATCGTTGTCGTCGCCATCTGAGTCGCCAGTACCCCGCCGGCATCAGCCTGTCATCGAGAACTCACCAAAAACCTGCGCAGGTATGTGGAAACCTTTTTTCATGGCCATGATTGTTTCCCAGTGAATTTTTCCCGTAACCGAATGTTCTGTCCAACCCGAATGAGTCGCGAGTAACCGGGAAATAAATTTATTTGATTATTTGTGATTTGAAGTACTGAGTTTGAATTAATTTTCGTTTTGGGCAGGTCCGATAGAATTGACTCCTCCTGAGATCCGTTTTCGTTTTCCGTTCCGTTGTCATCAATATCAGGCTTCTCTTCTTCCGTTCCGGTTAGCTCATTCAGATTGAGCGAGTTTAAGTTTGGGTTTTATTTATTTAGGTTCAGAGGGGGGAAATCAAGCAGGATTTATTGGCGTTTTTTCTATTTAGCGGTTATTTCAATAGTGTTTGAGCCTTGGAGCTAATAGCCGTTCACGAGTCCCCTGAGGTGACTGTCTCAAAAGGTCGGGCAAATACCAAACGACAGGTGGCCTCCTGCTTGCAGGAGTGGCGCTAAAGCCATCTTGTTAAAGAAGAAACCTCGTGAGTATTCTCCGAACGGTTACATTGGCGCCCAACGTCAAAGTTTTGGAAATCATTTCCATTTAGAGGATTATTTCCTTTGAATATTGAATTGAATTTTGTTTTTTAGGATTAGTTTTTGATAGTAGATTAAAGTTTGAAATTATAGGGTACGATTTATAGCGAACTGAATTTTGGTGATTGGATTTTAAGGTTAGAATTAAAAGTGAATTTAAGTTTGAAACTTTAGGGTAAGATTTATAGGGAATTTTAGTGGTTCGGGAATTTGTAATTATATTATTGGATTATATTTCTAATAGCTTGCCGTTGAAATTTATAGTTTGATTTTTGAATTTAGGAGCTGATTTTTAATATTGGATAAATCTCAAAATGAGTGGTCCGTATATTTTGCCAACCTCAGAGCATTTGGTGGAAGAAGAGGTTGATTTTGATTTGAACTTACGTGGACAGACGGTTGATCGGCGAGAAACGTTAGATGATAAGAAGAGATTTTTGCGTAGGTTGTTGTTGAACGAGAAGAAAGCAAGAATCAGTTGTAGAGGCACACATAGGTTCAAGGATGAAGTTTTTGTTATAGAAAAGAACGTGAATGCGATAGTGGAAGCTTTGAAGAAACGCTTTGATCATGCGTTAGTATCAAGACTACGGCACTACTTAATTCGAGCCCATTCAGCGGATGCAAAAGACGAAGATGAGAAAGAAGATCAAGTAAAAGTATGCGGTAGGATCGAGGAGATTTTAAGTAGTTGGAGTCAGAAAGTTCGTGAAGAATCGGGAATAGGAGAATCGGACAAAGATAAAAAAGAGGTTGTACAGGATAAGGACGACGGAGAGAAGGATAAGGATGCAGCAAAAGATGAAAAGCAAATGGAGGAAAAGAAATTTGAAACTGAATGGAAAGAGTTTCAGAAGTGGAAATCTATACAAAAAGTCGGTAAGAAGGATGAAAGTGAGGATGAAAATAGAATTGTCAACTATGGCAGTAGGCCGCCGAAGAGCGTTAAGAGCCAGAAAACCCATAGCGACTATGGAAATAGAGATAGGAAAGAAGAGAGGAGAATTAGAGATTCTAGTGACAGCAGTGATGGATGGTCGCCGGGGCGCACTAAGAGCCGGAAATCACACAGGGAAGTCAAGGAAGTAGTTAGACGGGATAAAAATAAGCATGTTGAATGGCCGCCGAAGAGCGTTAAGAGCCAGAAGACCCATAGCGACTATGAAAAGAGAGATAGAAAAGAAGAGAGGAGAAGTAGAGACTCTAGTGACAGCAGTGATGGATGGTCGCCGGAGCGCAATAAGAGCCGGAAATCGCACAGGGAAGTCAAGGAAGTAGTTAGACGGGACAAAAACAAGCATGATGGATGGCCGCCGGAGAGCAATAAGAGCCAGATGTCATGTAAAAATGGAAGTCAAGAAAGGAAGAGTAGATACAGAGAGGTCAATACAGAACATAGCGTAGGGAAGACTAGAGGAAAATATAGCCAGACAGACTCAGAGGATGAACGAGTTTATGATAATTTGCATAGGACAGTTAGGTCGAGAGAAAGAGGTAGGCGAGGGTTTAGAGATCGCCGACGTTCGTCATCGACAACGGATTCTGAGTATTGCCAGAAACAATTTAGGAAGTCAAGAGTGGAGAACTGGGATTTGAATTTTTCGGGAGACAGTAGGTCGATTCAGGTTGAAGATTTTCTGAGTAGAATTCAGAAACTGGCGCGTCATGAAGGTGTCTCTAAGCATGAGCTTCTCAGGAACATCCATCGTAGATTGAAGGGGGAAGCTTACGACTGGTGGTTCACGAGGGAAACTCATCTCACCAGTTGGAGGAGGTTTGAGAATGAGATTCGCTTTAGGTATGGAAACCCGAACAGAGACCGAGGGATACGAGCTCAGATAAGGGAATTACGTCAAAAAAAAGGTGAAACCTTCATAGCCTATGTAACGGAGGTCGAGAAATTGAATCAATGTTTACAGCGCCCGTTCTCCTCAGAAACGTTGTTCGAACTAATATGGGAAAACATGCGTCCGTATTATCGCTCGAAACTCTCGGTGCTTGAAATCGAGACTTTAGAGGATCTAATCGAGATAAACCACAAAATCGATGCCAACGATTCAATGTTTTACAGGCCAAGTCAGGGAAACAGAGGAGAACTCCATCAGCTCGAAGCAGCAAGCGATACTCCCAGAAGGGAGGACTTGCCAGGTAACACGTCGTGGAGATCAAGGATGCGAGACATACCAGTCGCAGCTCAACCCCACAGTGCTGAACAACCAAGACCATCGAAATCAACCGACCGTCCCCAGCAGCGTCAGAGTTCGATCGTTATATGTTGGAACTGCCGTAGAACCGGTCACATCTTTCGGGAATGCAGAGGACCAAAACGAATATTTTGCTACGCTTGTGGTAATATGGGGAAAACCACCAGGAACTGTGACAGAGACCACTCTTCTTTGAACCACCAAAGATTACAAAACAATCGTTCGACAAACTAATTGCGGGGTGTTTGCAAGGGAATCTTACCACCTCGCAATCAAAAGATATTCCCTATGAAAATCATTTGAGTTTTTACCGGAACTCTGTTCTAGAAATCAGAGTGAACCCTAGCGCGTGTCCGCACATCAAGGTAGACATTTTAGGAACAGAGGTTTTGGCACTGCTTGACTCTGGAGCTGGGCTAAGTGTCATGAGCGCACTCAATATTGTGGAATCCCATGGTTTCAAAATTTTTAAGACCAATATGAAGATTTATACTGCTGATAATACAGAGCATACATGCTTAGGTTACGTAAATGTACCTTATACTCTAGGGACTGAAACAAGGGTGGTACCAACACTAATCGTACCGGAAATTAGGAAGCCGTTGATTTTAGGCATGGATTTTTGGAAAGCATTCCAAATTCGACCAATGATAACGTCTAGAAATCGAATTGAGGAACTAGAACTAACGTGGACGTCAAGTTTAAAGGAGAAGATAGAAATTAACTACCTGAAAGTTGAAGAAGGCTTAATAACAGAAAGCGAACCCATTAACTTTTCCGTCCAAGTAATCAAGACTTCTATAGAGGAGCCACAGATCTTGGCCTCACAACCAGGAATGGATGAGACGTTAGATATTTCAACTTTAGAGTTACCGAAGAATCCACAGGAAACTATTGATAACATCGAGACAGAGTATGAATTAACTTCAGAGCAAAGGCTTCAATTGCAGGTTGTTCTCAGGGGGTTTGATTGCACCAGAGAGGGTCGTCTGGGAAAAACGACTCTGATTGAGCACGAGATCGAGATAATTGAAGGAGCTAAGTTAAGAGAACTACCAATGTACCGGTATTCACCGCAAATTTGGGAGAAAATAGAGAAGGAACTGGAGCGTTGGAAGGAACTAGATGTCATCGAAGAATGTGTTACGGAGTTTTCCAATCCTTTAGTTCCGGTTAAAAAGTCAAACGGAAAAATAAGGCTTTGTCTCGATTCAAGAAAGGTGAATATGATTACAAGAAAGGACGCATATCCGATGCGAAATATGTCGGAAATTTTCCATCGTCTTCAGAAGGCCAAATACTTTAGCGTTGTGGATTTAAAAGACGCTTATTTCCAGATCCCATTGAAAGAAAATTCGAGGAATTACACTGCATTTCGAACCCCAAAGGGACTGTTCAGATTCAAGGTTGTCCCCTTTGGCCTTAAAAATGCGCCTTTTACGATGACGAGATTGATGAATTTAGCAATTGGTTTTGACTTAGAGCCGAAAGTGTTCATATATTTGGACGACATAATTATTATAAGTGAAACTTTTGAAGAACACTTGCTTCTTCTAAAAGAAGTCGCTGTTAGATTAAGGAAAGCAGGGCTTACAATTTCAGTGGAGAAAAGTCGGTTTTGCCGGAAGCAAGTGAGATATTTAGGATACCTGTTAACGGAAAAGGGTCTCAGTATCGAAAGTTCCAAGCTGGAACCTATTTTGAACTACCCGAGACCTAGGAACGTAAGAGAGGTCAGGAGATTGATGGGACTCATGGGGTTTTACCAAAAGTTTATCCCACGTTACAGCCATTTCACAGCACCAATAACGGATTTATTAAAAAAATCTAAAAAGTTTAAGTGGTCTGATGCAGCGGAAGAGGCACTAACACAGTTAAAAGCTGTCCTCACATCGGCACCGGTGTTGGGCAACCCAGACTACAGTCGCCCATTCATAATAGAAACGGATGCTTCACAGTTGGCAGTCGGAGCGGCCTTATTGCAGGAGTTTGACGAAGGGAAACGGATCATAGGTTATTTCAGCAAGAAACTATCCAGCACACAACGCAAATATTCAGCAACGGAACGAGAATGCTTGGGAGTGCTCCTTGCAATAGAGAATTTTAGGCATTACATCGAGGGATCCACATTTACGGTTATAACCGACGCGAAAAGTATAACTTGGTTATTTTCACTCTCAGCGGCTAACGCAAATTCTAGGTTGTTGCGATGGGCTCTGAGGTTACAGTCATACGATTTCACCCTGCAATATCGAAAAGGGAAGGATAACATTTTGGCCGATTGTTTATCCAGAATCGAGACAATCACAAGTTTGGATCAAGAATACGAGAAACTCAAGGACCAAATCACGAAGGATTCGAATAATTATAAGCAATTTATGGTCAAGGGAGACCGAATCTACAAATTTGTTTTTACTGGAAGTAAATATACAGACAGACGGTGTGATTGGAAGTATTATCCGCCATCTTCGGAGCGGGATGGAATTATTCGTGTCGTCCATGAGCCAGCGCATCTTGGGTATGACAAAACGCTGAATTCACTGAAGGAGAAGTATTATTGGCCTGGAATGGCTAAGGATGCAAAAAACTTTTGCAAGACGTGTTTGCCATGCAAAACATCAAAAGCATCAAACATAAATAATACTCCGCACATGGGATCGCAAAAAAAGTTTTGCGATCATCCTTTTCAATTGATCACTCTGGATTATGTTGGACCTTTTCCGCCATCTGGTAAAAACAGGAGCACCTGTATGCTAGTATTGACGGATGTCTTCACAAAATTTGTTTTAGTGCAACCATTTCGACAAGCAACAGCTTCAACCTTGGTGCAATTCTTGGAACAGGCGGTATTTCTCTTATTCGGTGTACCGGAAATGATCTTAACTGATAATGGTACACAGTTTACCTCCAAGGAGTTTGCAAATCTGTTGCAGCATTATGGAGTAAAGCATTGGTTGACACCGTATTACCATCCACAGGTGAACAACACTGAAAGGGTTAATAGGGTTATTACCACCGCTATAAGAGCCACCATAAAGGGCGACCATAAGAATTGGTCGGATAATTTACAGCAAATAGCTAACGCTATACGTACATCAGTTCACGAATCTACCAAATACTCGCCATACTTCTTGACGTTCGGAAGGAACCAGGTTTCCAATGGTGGAGAGTATGAAATAATGAGATCTACTAACGGACATCACCCTATCGCCACACTTACGAATCAGGATAGGGAAAAACTATATCAAGAAGTCCGTAAAAATATAGCGGTAGCTTACCAAAAGCAGAGTAAATACTATAATTTAAGGTCAAATAAAAAAGCACCAACGTATCAAGTTGGAGAAAAGGTACTCAAGAAGAATACTTTACTTTCAGACAAAGCCAAAGGCTATTGTGCTAAATTGGGGTCAAAGTACGTAACCGCTATTGTAAATAGAGTGCTAGGCGATAGCTACGAATTGAAAGACCCAGATGGCAATCAATTAGGCATATTTCATGCCCAGTTTTTAAAGAAATTTTAGGTGTAGGGTAAACGAGCTATGACATAAACCATATAGGAATATGTACAAATGTTTCTCAGAACAGGAAAAACACATCGAAATGATGGCAGTTAGCGAAAAGAACTACAGTATAATGTTAGTTTACATGTTCGACCTAGCCTTACAATGGTTGCAAATCTACTTAATATCTAGATTAGTTCTAATTTTAGGTTAGTCGATGTTTGTGCAGCACTTACCAATCAAGTTATAGTCATCATTAGATAAAAGTCGCAAGAAAGTTCCGATCACTCCATACCGTTAAGTTTTTTCCAGGCGAACTGTCCAATTTGTCATGCAGTTTGTCGCTCCACGTGTTTTTTTTCTTCCTCTCATTCCCAGGTGGAGTGAGGTTATGCAATCCGGATTAAATTAGATGAAACAGTTGAGATTTTTACCTCTAAGGTTTTTTTGGCGATGTCTGGCTGGAACCCTAAAATAATAAAAAGAAACACACAAAGCAATTAATTCTTTTAAAAGGGTGAAATATTAAATACTCCCCCCGTTCACAGCTCGAGACACTTGTCTTTATTCCGTTTTCGGTTTTCTTCATTTTTCACTCGCGAAGCGTTCAACACCGACCACACGAGTTGAATAGTTCACTGAAACTGAATAGTAGTTTTTTTTTCTTCCGTTTTCTTTCCGTTCCATCGCTGGTCAAGTGACAGTGCGATGTTTTCAGTTGTCGCTCATGACAGTGCGATGTTTCACGGATAGATGTCAGATAGGTTGGATGCAAGCTTATGCTGTCAGTTTCCTTTGAATGCAAGTAGGGTAGAGGAACACAGAGTGTTCCGGGCAAATTATATTACGTTTTGATAGTAAAATTTCGTTTTCAGTTTACGTTTAGGAAAATCATATGGAGAATCAGTTTGATGAAATTTGAGGATCCTTCTTTAGGTATAAATTGATTGTGCCTGTGTCAAAATACTTTTGATGATGCAATCAGTTACGTTATAGCTCAGTTACGTTATAGCTTAGTTACGTTAGATACGTTTTTAGCTCCGTTGCGTCGGTGGACATCGTCTACTGTTTTAGCAGTTGCGATTGCGATAGGGTCAAACTTGGTTTGATAATGCAAGCAACTGTGATTTGAGGTATGAAAAGGGAACTGTTTAGGTTTTAGCATAAATGGAAACTGCAGTTTAGGGTTGTTTACGTTGGGAAAGAATCTGTTGAGATTTGATCTGCTTTCAGGTTAGAGTATTACTGTAGGTTTTTTTTTTTCAAAATTACTTAGAGTTATGAAAATTTGATCATCTCACTGATCAAATTTTCATAAAACTCGGTGGAGTGATGTAACGTTGGACGTTGTGTAGTATTTTTTGGTTCAGGTTCATTCGTTTGAATTATTTAGAATTATTATGAATTAGGTTAAATTAGGTTTGATAAGATTTGAATCGTTTATCAAATGTAAATATTGACAAAATAGGTTAGGTTAGATTCGCCACACATTTATTTTGCATGTCGACTGGGTTGTGTCTCGGCTAAGTTGAATGCTATAAAAATAAGAAATGCAACAATGGCTCCAAACTATGAAATAACCATCTTGACGAAACAAGGAGAAAAGCCAAAAGGAATCTTTATTCGCCATGCGGATTGTTTGCTGGCGCTTTGATTAGGCATAAAAGATAATTGTTTGATCAACATTTCTTAGTGTCAAGAGGATTTAAGCTCGATGATTTCGCAACGATACCGGCTGGAGAACAGAAGTTATCGCGTAGTTTTGAAAGTCTTTATCTAAATAAGTGAAACGTTGTTCTAAGAGATACGTACCAAAGGTACTCAATGGGAAGAGTGAATTTCTCTTGTGAAGTGCTTACATCGAATTTTTAATTCTTTTTAGTCAATTTGAGTATACGTAGTCTCCGGTCTGTGAGACCGGTAAAGCGATATCTTCTCGAGATACGCAATTTGTTAAACGTACCAAAAAAGGTAATTATTTATTCAAGCCATATTAAAGTTTTACATGAGTCTAAAACGTATCATTCGCGTTGGACATTCCAGCGCTCAGGCGCTTTTATGTGTACGGGCTGGAGTTTGAGATCCACGTATTGGGTTTCTGTGTCAACGATCATCACCAAGTTTTGTCCGTGAAGCACGGATCGCACAAGTTGAGCTCGGGAGTCCGCTAAGGCCCGCCTTTCAAGGTAGTTAAACGGAGGGGAGTGAAGTTCGCAAGACGACTGTGCGAAATTATACCCGACGGACGCCAATAATCCATCGGAATTCCACAAAAAGTTACAACCCCTGTGGAAAGGTTACCGAGAGCGCGGTTTAGTGATCCGTAGCCAAGTGTCGGACACCAAATCGGACCTTATCCGAAATATAGGAGTCTCCCTTAACCCCGCTCGGTCATAGCGGAAAGGTACGCGAAGCCGGGTCGCTTGGGAAAGCGGGCTTCTATATTGAGGGAGACGGTCAATTCCGGACGCTCTCGACGAATTTAAAATCGGAAGCTTTCCGTCCAGCCGCCACTCCCTCCGCATCTGTATTTCGGCCATACTCCCCGAGTTCGTCTGCCATCGCTGGACGCCATTTCAGCAGAGACAGCGGTCAGGTTTCGACCCCGCCATCATCATCGGGATTCGTCGCCATCTACATCGTTGTCGTCGCCATCTGAGTCGCCAGTACCCCGCCGGCATCAGCCTGTCATCGAGAACTCACCAAAAACCTGCGCAGGTATGTGGAAACCTTTTTTCATGGCCATGATTGTTTCCCAGTGAATTTTTCCCGTAACCGAATGTTCTGTCCAACCCGAATGAGTCGCGAGTAACCGGGAAATAAATTTATTTGATTATTTGTGATTTGAAGTACTGAGTTTGAATTAATTTTCGTTTTGGGCAGGTCCGATAGAATTGACTCCTCCTGAGATCCGTTTTCGTTTTCCGTTCCGTTGTCATCAATATCAGGCTTCTCTTCTTCCGTTCCGGTTAGCTCATTCAGATTGAGCGAGTTTAAGTTTGGGTTTTATTTATTTAGGTTCAGAGGGGGAAATCAAGCAGGATTTATTGGCGTTTTTTCTATTTAGCGGTTATTTCAATAGTGTTTGAGCCTTGGAGCTAATAGCCGTTCACGAGTCCCCTGAGGTGACTGTTTCAAAAGGTCGGGCAAATACCAAACGACAGGTGGCCTCCTGCTTGCAGGAGTGGCGCTAAAGCCATCTTGTTAAAGAAGAAACCTCGTGAGTATTCTCGGAACGGTTACAGGCTCCTATCTAAAATGCTTCATATCTCAATAAAAAATACAAGATGGCAAGTTGGTATTTTGTGCAAATTGTGATAATTGTGAGTTCTACAATTTTTTAGAATGTTTCAAAAGCCTAAAACGTCACACAAAAAAGTTTAAAAAAATAAATCGTGCCCCGATGAACGCAGTTTATGGACGACCCCTTTTTCAGATGCGCCTTAATCTTACCAAAAACTACTTTGAAGACACCAATTTGATTACACGTCATCTAAGTGCACTTTTTATTTTATTCCTGAAAATCGCCCTTTCGGACCAATGTGCAGTGGCATATGACAGTTTCAAAGTCAGTTTTTGTGTGTGACCCAAATGATTTCTCCATAAATTTAGTGAGTTATTTTTTTTAGATAACCTTAAAGAATTCCTCAAAGATTCTATGAAAAGTATTCAAACATTCCTTGAGTTATTTTTCTGACGTTTATTTAGATATTATTTAGGAGTTTGAAAGCATACTTCCAGGAAATGTTTCAGCAGTTTCTTCTGGCATTACATCGGCAGTTTTTCGAAACTTTCTTTTGTTGGAGTTTTAGAAAAAATCCTTGAACTTTGTCAAGTTTTGTCATTTTAAAACACTTAAAATAACTAACAACGAGTAATTTATGGTGAAAATCCTGATTTGTTGGAAAAATCTGAGCGGAATTTTTTGCATGAATTCCATAATCTTTTATATTTATTTATTTACTTTTAAAATTCCGCAAATGATTTTTGTAAGATTTTTTTTTAAATTTTGTCAACTCATTCGTTAAGAATTCTTACATATAGTTCTCATGAGATTACTTCAATTGTTTGTTCAAGTAGTCCGCTGAAAAAGCAAATCAAAGCAAATCGGCAGAAATTGATCCACAAATTTCCTGCAGGGATTTATTCAACAACACTGTTAACATAGAAGTATTTTAATGCATTTTCCGCATTAAGAAAAATGTTCTCGAAAGTTATTTTTGCTATTTGAAGCAAAGTTGTATCGAACGTGACTTCTTGTTATCTTTAATATAATCCTGCAGTGTGAAAACCTTGATTATGTTCAATTGCTGAACAGTTCCAGATCGATGACACCGATTATGAAATAAGACTTGTGGGCTTTGGATCAGATGGAGCACCGGTAATGATAGATTTTCAAGCGTGACTGTTGTGATTTGATAATTTTCAAATGTACTTGCACATTGTGCAAGCTACGCTTGTTTAAAGCTGCAATATTACCTGACACAGTTGACCCAATCCGAAACAATCCAAGCAATTCCAGATAATAATAAAGTTCAGTATCCATCAGTTGTCAAAAGGAATTGGGAACGTTATTAAGAGCTCCTGTTGCGTTTTCCTTTCCAATCCAACTGCGACAACAATCAAACCGTAAAGCTATGTCCATTTAGAATTCGGAATAATAAAATCATCTGTATCTCGGTAACGAATTGACGTAAAAATAAGTTTGATACATCAAAACAAAGATAACTTATTGTACTTTAAGAAAAAATATCAATACAAATCATTTCTCTTCGTTTTTAATGAAAATTCTTCTATATTCCTCTCATCAAACGCTGCACACCTCCGGAGTCAACTTCCTTGGCACATTTGTTCCACATTTTGATCATTTGAGTCGCGTCCCGAGCCGTTTTCCACTTTTCTTAAGCTTCTGCTTCATTATTGCCCAAAATCTCTCGATGGACCCGAACTGCGGGCAGTTGGGTGGATTTATGTTTTTATTGATGAAATCTACGTTATTATCGCGGTACCACTGGATGACTTCCCGGCTGTAGTGGCAACTCGCCAAATCTGTCCAAAACTTTACGGGACCTTTATGGGTTTTAATGAAAGGTAGTACGCGGCTTTTGAGGCATTCTTCCTTGTACAGCTTCGAGTCCATCGTCTTATTTGTCACGAACACTTTGGTCTTTGCTCCGCAATTTCCGAGCTCGAGTTTTGGTGACGAAACTTTGCTTCAACGTTCTGTATGGTTGCTTGCTGGCCCGATAAGAACGATATCCTACTCGCAAACGAATTCTTCGAACGGTACTGCGAGCAGCAGCGTATTTTTGTGCGATTTCATTATCTGATAGTCCAGGGTTTGCTCTGACGGTTCTCAACACCTTCTGGCTTAGCTTGCGGTCCACTACGACGCTTACCTTGAGGCATTCGATCCACGCTCTTTTGCTCCCTGAAACGTTTAAGCACATCATATTCTGCGATTTTCTACGTTTTTGCGATTTTTATTGCGGCCCACGTTGGATTATCAACGTGGGTGTGCAGAATTTGTTCGCTCCTCTCGGCTTCCATCTAGAATAACTTTTGACACTCACTGCACGAAACACCATGAAATTTATATCACAAAAAGTGAACACCAAGGGGAACAAACCGCTGTAAAAGAATTATTGCAGCGGCCATTTCCCGTGCCACTGCAACACAATAAATGATTCCGGATTCTAACTGGACAGAACTTTATTCAGTATATTTTGGCGTGTTCCAACGCTTTCAATTAACAGAAAAATATGATACAATGCAATGATGTATCTATACTAACTGTAAACACATTTGTTGTTACCTTGTAGCAGATAAAATGTCATTAATATTATTATTACGAAAGAAACCCAGACCCAGAGTTAGCGAAGATGATTTAATTCATGTGCACCTTCAGTCAGTTGAACCAATTTCTGTAAATGCCTGCTTTAGAGACGAAATCGTAATAATCGGGGATTTCAAGCGAGCTTAAGCGACTTCCTGGTTACTGTGTTCGCCAAAGAGCTGCGCCAGCTCGTAGTTCATCCTTCTCCTCCATGCACCGTTTTCACATACATCGCCAAAGATGGTCCTAAACACGCGACGTTCGAAAACACCAAGAGCTTGCAGGTCCCCTTCGAGCATTATCCACGTCTCGTGCGTGTAGAGAACTGCCGGTCTTGTACATGGTGCACTTTGTACGGGGGTGAAGTGTACTAGACCTCAAGGTCATGTGGAGTCCATAGTAAACACGACATTTCCGTCGATTGTCACAGTTCTGCCTATGCGAGCTCCAGATACTTTCACCTTCAATCTAACCTTTTCCGCTTCACGTTTCAGCTTGATGTACTGATCAGCTACAACCTGGAACGTTTTACCGACGATGTTCACGTCGTCAGATGGACTGGCCGTATTTATTGGAAATCGTACCCCGCACGTTTCATAACACATTCTAGGGCAACAGGAGGCAGGAAAGACTATCGCCATGTCGGAGTCCTTTGCGTGTTTCAAACGAGTCCACTAACGCAGCCGATATCTTCACGTAATACTGTACACCATCCATCGTAGCCTTGATTATTCTGGTCAGTTTCCCGGGAAAAACATTCTCGTCCATAACCTTCCATAGCTCTTCTCGATCAATAGTATCGTATGTGGCCTTGAAATCGATGAATGAGTGGTGTGTAGTGACTTGATATTCGCGAAACTTTTGGAGGATCTTCCCGAACGTAAAGATTTGGTCAGTTGTCGATCGACCGTTCACAAAACCGGGTTTATAACTTCCCACAAATTTGCTTGCTAGCGGCGATATACGACGGAAAATCTGGGACAGCACTTGGTAGGCCGCGTTGAGAATGGTAATCGCTCGATAGTTTTCACATTCATGTAACATGTTAGTTACCCATTTTGTATACAGGGCATGCAAATCCCTCTTTCAAATGCTGTTCTGTATCCCAGATCCTAACTATCAGTCGATGCAATTTATGCGGGCCTATTTTATTAGTTCCGCTCCGATGCCGTCCTTCCCAGCTGCCTTGTTATTCTTAATGACATCCTAAACTTCACTTATCATGGGAGTTGGAACGTAACCCTTGTCCACCATACCGATGAAGTCATT
This sequence comes from Aedes japonicus, assembly GCA_034211315.2. Classification (NCBI taxonomy): domain Eukaryota; kingdom Metazoa; phylum Arthropoda; class Insecta; order Diptera; family Culicidae; genus Aedes; species Aedes japonicus. The sequence goes on from JASCZW010017889.1 coordinate 14,747, forward strand.
CAGCCTGCTGTCTTGGTATTCCACCTCTGCACCATTCAAGGGTTCATCGTAGTGCTGCTTCCACCTTTCCATCACCTCACGGTTATCCGTCAAGATATCTCCATCTTTATCCTGACACATATCTTCTTGAGCTTCTTGTAGAATTTACGCGTATCTTGAGTACGATACAGCTGCTTGATTTCTTTGCACTTCAACTCTTCCAGATGACGCTTCTTATTCCGAAGTTTGCTGTCTTATCGCTCCACATTTTGACGAATTGCCTGTTACAGCATCAACGCCCGCGCTGCATTCTTCTTATCTAGAATCGTTTGACACTGATTGCTGTGAATCAATCGTTCCGTCGATTTCTTCACAAACTCATGCAACCCATGATGTCTTTCACTGCGTTTCTGATGGCTGCTTTGGCGGTACTCCAGCAGCTCTAAAAGTGAGGCTTCGATTAGCTCTCCTTCTTTTGGCAACGCTGCTTCATGGCTTTGCGCGTGATTAGTTGCGACTTCGGGTAGCTTCAATGATCATCCAGATCATACCGTGGTGGAGCACCGGTATCGAATGTTGTCGCCAACGGAAAGTCTTTTCAGTGCGCCTTGACCATCGCCATGAATAGTGGTCTGAGTCGATTTGGGCGCCGCGATAGTTCCTGACGTCGAGCGTATCCGGAGAAGTGTCTTCCATCAGTCAAAACGTGGTCGATTTGTGATTCGGTATGTTGTGCGTGATCTCCATGTGTACCGACATGGGAGGCTGTGCTGGAAGTCGGTACTACGTATGGCCATGCTCTGAGGTTGCGAAATCGACGAGGCCGTTTTCGTTCGTAAGCCAGCGGGCGCTGAGACTTTCCTAATGCCGGTCTGAATTCCTCCTCCGGCTTGACCGGCGCAGGCGTGAGATCTCCGTTGACGTCGTGGTTCCTGGGCAGCTTTCAGTATTCCCGCTCGCTTTCGGCGCATAGAGAAGCATCCATTGTCGTCATCTTCACTTCCTAGGTGGTGCGCCAAATTGAGCAGACATTGAAGAAAACGGGGGAGGGGGGGGGGATGCGGGTACTTTCGAGGAAATTGATGATAGTATATGCTGATTCCTCCGGTTCGTATTTCATCGTGTACTTCCATTATTTATTTTGTTTACGGCTGGCTTGTAGTAGTGTAACTCCCTGCCTCCCAACCCATCGTGCACAGCGTTGTTTAGAGCCCAACGCTGGCACGAAGACGATTATCGACCGCCCCTAACATGGTGAACAAATTCCGTTTTCAGCCGACCCCTGGCGCTCAGATAGGTGAAGGCTCGATTTTACCCTTATAGCGGGGGTGCCTCGCTTTGGCAGGGCTGCTTTGACATTTGTGAGATTTTGGAAGAAACTGAACAGAGACCAGCGCTACTGGTTTCTGTTATCGAAGGCCCGTTGTTTTAACTGATGAAATATTAATTTGTTTAACCGCCCATGTTCATATATGCTGCTTTTTTATGATCCGAACCTATGACCTGCCATCGAGTGGCTTGCAACTCAGCTCGCCAGTCTCAACCTACTGAACGGATTGCTAGACCTAAAATGAATATAATAAGCGATCAGGCGTAAGCAAAGGTGTTGCAGT
>JASCZW010017890.1:0-16334 GCA_034211315.2 Aedes japonicus
CGAGAGTTCTCTGCTCGCGAGAGGAGAGAACACAAATAATGCTGCTGTTCATCATCCCCCTATCGTTTCCGCAGGAGAGTGAATGTGTGTATTTTTGCCATTGCGCTTTCTTCTCTTCATGCTAGGAAACGAACTATTATTGAGTGGCGAGGAACCAACTCGCATGGTGAGTGAGTACCGCATGAGCAGCTGACGGGTTTGCTCATTGAGTTAACGATGCTGGTTGAACAAGATGTTACGGATAATTCGCTTGCGTCTAGTAGGTGGATATCTGCGGCGTGCCACCAATAGAGGGTTTGGGATTTGTTTTATCACCTCCTATTTGCTTCCTGCTTAATTAGTAAAGCTTGTTGGTGGGATAGTGATATTGGGTTTGCATTATTTATATCTTGGCGTTAGCTTGTGTCGCTTTTTTGATGCATCTCTGGTGTAATTTATAAAGACTTTATAGAAAGAATTTATAAAATAAGAGTGCATCCGGCTATCGAGGTTTGCGAGAACAGTTTAATATTCGTACTGGCTGATAAAACACGTGCGTGGACAAGACATTTGTGTGCATCTGGCATCGAATACATATTTAAATTTTAGCAAACAGAGCGCAGTGTAAGCCAATATATGAATTACATCTCAGCATTGTTATAAAAAATATGCAGTTCCCTAACTATCGATATCCATGAGTTCAAGATGTGCTGTGTTTTATAGTGAGTTTTGGGCTGTACATTTAGTGACTTTTTTAAATGTATATCATGAAACATGTCAAAATTGTATAAGATAATCTGTCTCCACTTCTATTTCACCTACGTTTGACTTATCTTTTGCATCATATTCAAGAAGCGAAGTAGACGATTAGGAGATGCTAGACCACCTTCCGTACAAAGTATATTCGATCGAAACGTCATTTTTTTAATCCTATTGAACATATTGTTTAGGTGTGATTCGTGGCTTTCAGATTTGAAAGTGCATATTAGACAGTCACTACGAGAGAGCTAACGATTTTTTTGACGTAGACTACGTCTTACGGCAAGGTTAGGTGTCATTTGAAAATCCTAAAATAACGTCCGATAGGAAATACAAATTAAACGCTTATAACTTAATTATTCTTCGATAGATTTTCAATATGTTTAAATCAATCGGTTGTAAAATTCCCCGCGTATTGAGTCAACTATAAAAAAATATCTTTCTACAATTGTAAACTATTGAAAGTAACGCAAATAAAAGGTGATGTTTTAAAATATAGTTTTGATGGCTAAATTTGCTACATGCATAGTATTTCAGTGATTTCCATTTCAATGAAGATTTCAATGTAGCAATAAACTATGTTGCAGTGAACGATAAACAAGGTATACACCTTCGCAAACTAAATCATTCGTTCGGTATTATTCAAGCTGTGCGGAGTGGCGGGGATCAAATATTGGATTGACAGCTTGCGGTGGCTAATACCCTGGAGGGTTCACTGGCGTGCAACCATTGATCAGGTAGCTGATAACTGTATTTTTCTAGGCAACCGTTGCTAGGCAGCCATTAGTTTTGTGATGAGCAATCGGTTGACCAAACTTGTGACCATGAGGAGCAAAATAAGGTGCTTATGTTGATCCTGATCTTAGCCAATTTTTGGTACGATGCAACGGATGCAATAATTTGCTTCTGCAAAAGACCAAGGAGGTTTAAATTCAAATGTGCACCATATAAAATCCGCCCTTTTCAGGACAGCAATTCAATTTTTCTAGTTAAGAAGTTTGTATGAATTTATCGTACATTTTTCAAATTCCGATCTAAATTCTTGGCAATTGGCAGCCAGCGGCGGTTCAAATAGTTTTAGTTTTCCTTTAGTCGTCGCATACCTAAAGCGTTGTGTAAAATTTCTAGAACGGCTCGAAAATTTATACTTTGTCTATATTATTCTGGAACGCAAATACAGAGCAGGCTTACAGCAATGGTTGAATGCCAAATAGAAATTTAAAAAATGGCTCCCATCACGAAAAATTAAATTACTGAACGCTAATAACTCGATCATTTCTTGATTGATTTTTGAGATTTATTCTCTAGACAACAAGAAGTTCTCACGACTGCTATTTAGTGTTTACAATTTAAAAAAAAAGGTGCATATATTGCATGTTGTGTTTTGTATTCCGGCAAGTATCAAGAAATTTCCGATCACGGATAAGATTTAGCTTTTCTCACGTTGTATTCCGAATTCATTCTCTGTACATGCCAATTATTACTGTGATGAACACAATTGTTCTGTTTTGTTAACAATTCTAGTAGGAAAGAGTTTAACATCCAAGGAATTCCCAAGTATTGTAAAATAATTTTAAATATTTTTTTTTCGTAGTTATTATCTTTATAAATTACGGATGCGCGAGTCTGTCTACAATTGCAACAGGACTACAATCTGTAGACAAGTAAATACAATTAAAATTGTTATTAACATTTTATATTTTAACATCCCTCCACTATATTTTCTATGGTATTTTATAGGTCAGTTTAAGCTTCACATATATCCTTCCATGTCAATTATAGTCTACCTAACTTTAAATATGTATTCGAAAAGATAGGAAGGTTTTTAACGTTTTTTTAGGAAGGATCATATGCGACAAATTCAACTGAACAAAACTATGTCCAAATTTACCAAAAAAGGATAATTTACAATAGTTCATTTCATATTTTACAGATAAAGAATCATTTCCAGATTCTTCAAGAGTTATCGTAAAATTAATTATTATTTTCTGTAGTTTCATTACGTTTCCGTTTTTGGCATTATTCACACTCATATAAAATTAATTTAGCCTCACTGTTAGTTGTTTTCATTTTTTTCAAGACTTTTAGGATTTTAATACATGTCTAATTTTCAATTTCAGTAACAAAGCAGTGGATGTCATATATACATTGTACCTACGCTTATTATGTTACTTGTCTATAAACGGAAATCTTTCAATGGGTGGATGACCAGCTATTTTACGGATATATATATTCTACTATAGTTTACTGGCTTGCTAGTATTACGACTTAACATTATAACGTCAGTTTATTATTTTATTTTATGATATTAAATTTATGCAATACATAAACTCACATAATTAAAATCACTATAGTACCCTCTACAAAAAATTATTGTGATAGAAGGAAAAGGAAGAGCACTTAGAAATTTTAGGTTTACTATTCTTTATATGCTCTATAATCTCAGATCATCCATGAACATCCCAAATTTTGAAAAATAATTTTAAACCATATTTTTACTCGTTTTAGCATTGTCTAAACTTTCAGGTTCACAAATGGAATTGTTATTATTATTCTTATATTCACTCACTTTATTATTCATCATTCTAATATTCATTCACATTATTTTATAAATTACTATATGATATTGACTATACACTCAGTAGCAAAAAAAAAGCCGAGCAAAATTTTGTTTGCAAAAAACTCCATGTTCAACCTCCTGTAACTTTGTCAATTATCAATATTTTTGGCTGAAAATTTAACAACATTATAAACAATGTATAAACCTTATGTGACCAAAATTTCATTATCATAAAGTTTATAAATCCAACATGGCGGCTTTTTTTTGCACCGATATTTCAGCAAGGTCAGTATTGGGTGAAAAAGGGAAATGCTCATGTTGGTGCGTCTACTTTAACGCCAGCTGTAGTCCAAACCATTTGATGGAAATAGTTAAAATTTTGTCCACATTATATTCTGTACTTTTTCAAGCTATGGAGAAATTTTTAATATGCTACTTAAATTTTTCACAGAACTACGGATTTTTTAAATTGCTCTGTCCAAAAATGACTTTTTCACATATGTTATGATAACTCCAAATTCATAAATTCTATCAACATGAAATTTTGGTCACATAAGGTCTATACATTGGTTATTCAATTGACAAATTTTCAACTAAAAATATTGATAATTGAAAAAGTAACAGAAAGTTAAACAACGCGGTTTTTGGAAGCAAAATTTTGCTCGGCTTTTTTTTTGCTACTGAGTGTATATTGGGAAAGGAGGAAGCATCAGGGATCACTAAATCTGGAATTGAACAATGAAGTGGTATGACAATCGGCGTCTAGGAGGGTACAAACACTACCTTTATTCTTATCCTATCGATTCGATTGTGATGCTGTGAATTCTACTCCAACAGTTTCAGCGAGAGTGACGTGCCCTTCTTTAAAAGCCATCCCGTAAAAAGTTTGATAAGGATTGCGAATTGGGTTATTCAATTTGTTGGACCGTATAGTTTGAATGAGAATCTTAATTTTTAACGGGTTTCGCGTAAGCACCTCTGCTTGCGGGTCCGCCCCACCGTTTTTGGCCCTACATACAGTGTTGCTGGGAATACAAACCGTTAACTCAATTTGATCTTACTGTTAAGTGGAGCTACATACATGACAAGGTCTTAGAAGGGATGGTGACTACCTTACATACATACATACATACAATTCGCGATGGAAAGAGTTTTATTTCTAGGAAATAAGTTTTGAGATACGATGGGAAAGTTTTTTTTTAATTATTACCAAATTGTACACGATTTTCATTGCTGCATAAATAATTTATCAAACCATTTAATGAAAAAAAATCAACAAAATAAGAAATTTCAACTTGATTACAAGTTCGGAAAACGTAGAGAAGAGCAAAACTTCAGCATTGGAACTCATTTCCGGCACATCGATAGAAAACATGAAATTTATTGCCGTGAGGACGACCCCGGCGTAGTGGTCTGCATCCATACCTCTCACGCCAAAGTCACGAGTTCGAATCTCACCCCCGTACAAGTCACGAAAATACCCAAACGGTATTTGAGTGACTACGACGGGAGATGAACCAGCCCAGAGCTGAAAATCTCGATAATAAAGGAAAAAAAAAAGAAATTTATCAATGTTTATATATGAAATATCAAATCATACATTTAGCAAGTTAGTTAAGTTCAATAACTACAAAACAATGTTAGTATGAACGTATTCCCTGCATATTTACATTCTTTCTGACCGAACACAAAACAAATAAATTGAAGCTCATTTATGTGTTTTTGACTAACATTAGCCTTAGATTGTAGTTAGTTTAACCTGTATGTTTACTTTAAGTTTTTTTTTTATCTGTGTTTGTGTGTTTTTTTTCTTTCTCAAAAATGTTCAAGTCAAAAGAAGCCAAAAGTTTTTTGACAATTTAGAATAAAAAAAAATGTGTTATGTAGGCTCCACTTCAAACTCCTGCCTACCTTCCCATCCATTCAGTTGTTAATCCTATTAACCTCGAGACGGCCGCGAGTAATCGGTTCTATCCTCTTAGTTTTAAGATAATTTATGTATACAAATATGAAAACTTGGCTCTGTAAAGTTAATTCGATTGAGCTTGTACAAATAAATGATTTATATAAAAAAAAATGTTTACGCTCCAAACAAATACACTTTTCATACCAACAGCTGACTGCTGCAATGGGGTCAATGGCGTTTCAATATTTCGTGTCGTAATTTAAAATGGAATGCCGTGATTGCTGTTAAGAAACTGTGTTAGATTTTCAATAACATCTCAGCAGCCAGCGATTTCTCGCGTACCACGAGCAAAGGAACTATCCTTTTTGACCGATTTTGTTCATCAACCTTCTGTAATAACGCAGCTATTAAAATATTTTGTATTGCATAAGTTGTTGAAAGCTACACGCAAAGCCAAAGATTTGTTTATTTTGCCGTGGTATACAACAGAGGAAGTCGTGGAAGAGAATCGTCGGTTGGTTGTTTTCAAATGATACGCGAGATTTGAAATATAACGGTACGATGCAAAGATAAATAAACCAATTTGTTTTTAAAAGTCACATTCCATCTTTTTATTAAAGTGCGTGTTATGCTGAGTTTAAAAGAAAACAGATATTTATAATATCAGTCTACCACTTTTAAATTTAATTCTTTTAAATAATAATTCCCGAATGAAAATAGCAGAAAAAGAAGATAAATCTCAATAATTATATACATTTATTTTCTAGTTTTTACTTCAACCATTTCTTTAATCGTTCCATATATACATTATGATTCCAGTATTCATGTTTTCATTCTGATTCATACACTGCGGCAAACGCATGATGACCAAGATGCGATGCGAAATCGATTTTAAATTGATAATTATGTTTATTAAATTATATTTTACTCGCTCACTTATCAGAGTCTTCAACACACTAGCCGCTATCCCAACGTGGCCCGTCTGGATTAGCATTACAACGGAAATCATTTCCTTGTTTTCTCGTTTTGCCATTGTCTCACACCAGCGGCGGCATTGCTGGAATTTCCGAACCAGACAACTGCTAGCGATCAACTGAGTGAGCAAGAAATTGTTTGTTCAACAAAATAATGCTCAGACTGCGAGTCAAACGTTGCATGAGTTATTACGATCGTGCTCAAGGTCTGAGAGAGATAGAGCTGATTCTTATGAACTTATTCTCTGGTTTTTCCTACTCTCGTGGTGAGTCCAATCACCATATCGTTCAAACCGTCGCGCTCCATCTCGTTCTGCAATGCTGGTACGAAAATGAACACTGTGAGTTATCTCTCTCAAAAACAGGTATTGAGCGTTCGTTGAGGTGAGTATATACAACATTGGCCTCATTACCATGAATGTAATGTCATGACCGGATTATGGTCCCTTGTGCCTACCATGTGACTCTTTGGAAGATCTGGAACAACCGTAAATGTGCAAATTTCATGGAAACCTGGTAGGCCCATAGGACCATCGTCCGGTCATAACATCGAGTTCATTCTAATGAGTCATCAACATGAGGTTAGGGAAAAAAAACCGTGAAGCTCTTGGACCATTTTTATGATAAACCCACTTTTACGGTTGTTCCTGATCTTCCGGAAGGGTAACTGGGTCCCTACCGATAGTTGAATGTAGTCAAAAGGTGCCGAACTATATGTTCAACAATTCTGCCTAAGGCATCAAGAATTTATCTCTTCATATTCCCTCAAAAACTGGCAGGCCATATGTAGTTGTGGTCGAAAATCTAAAAGTTTCGTTTCTCCCGGCACTATCAATGAGGATGTGTACGAGAAATAATGTCTGCAAAAGCGGTTGCTACCGTTTATCAGAAGCCACGACTCTCCAGCTCGATTTTGGCTCTTGTCACTATGCGAAATCCGTCCTGGAATGGTATAAGGTACAAGCGGTCAAATACGTGCAGAAAATAGTCAATCCACCAAACTGCCAGAACTTCGCTCAATAGAGAAGTACTAGGCTCAAGTAAAGCGGACACTTTTCGAATCTAAGAAAAAAAGCAAATGGTACCGATGATTTCAAGAGAAGATGGAGAATCGTTACGGCGGGCGTATCTGAGGATACCGTATCGAACTGTATGGCTGGTGCACCACAGGAAGTTCGAGAATTTTACAGAAAGAAGGATTAACATCTTAATCAACGGTTTTTAATCAACATTTAACTCATAATAAACAATTGGTTTTGTTTTATTATGCGTAAGTTTTTTTTTGCTGCTTTTATTTTGGTGGCCGAAATTTAACATGGACAGGCTTTAATGCTTATGTTAAAATCCGTCAAGCAGCGGATTGAAAATGCGATAAAGGAGCTGAACATTATCCTAACATCGTTCTTTGCTACAGCTCAGTTCAAAGCTACGTTGTGAAGGCATTTTTGTGAAATAATTATTTAAAGGGCGAACACGAAATTATTGCGACACATTCAACAGGGCATAACTTTTTTACCATTGGGTAAAAATCAACCAAATTTTGCACACTTTCTCATTGATGTGTATTGTTTACATGCTGTCAAACTCGAAGTCGTGTTTTTCGATTCAACGAAAATGGAGGTGAACCAACGCGAGTCGAGAGAACATATTCTTTCCAAACACCTGGAATTTCCTGACCTGTCGCACCGGCAATTGGGAAAAATATTGAACATTCACCATTCAACCGTCTCCAGAGTGTTGAAGCGGTTCCAGGAGCGGTTTACGTTGGACCACGGCAAAGGAGCTGGAAGAAAACCGGGACCGGAGAACAAAAAGACGGAGGGAAAGGTGAAGCGGATGATTAAAGCAAATCCCAACGTCTCAAGCCGTGATTTGGCTAAAAAGATAGGCATGTCGCAGAGCTACGTCCAGAATGCAAAGAAGAGAGCTGGACTACATACATACAAGGTACAGAACTTCCCAAACCGCGATGAGCGGCAACAATCGACACCTAAAACTCGGGCACGGAAGCTCTACGAGAAGATGCTGACAAAATATGGCTGCTGTGTGATGGACGACGAAACGTATATAAAAGCCGATTTTAAGCAAATTCCGGGGTTGGAGTTTTTCACCGGCCAGAGCAAGTTCTATGTGGACGACAAATTTAAGAAGAAGAAAATGTCGAAGTTCGCCTCCAAATATCTCATTTAGCAGGCCATCTGCTCTTGCGGACTGAGGAGTGAGCCTTTCGTGACAAAGGGCACAGTAAATGGCGAGATCTACAAATCTGAGTGCCTCGAGAAGCGCCTTTTGCCGTTCTTGCAGCAGCACGACAAAGCTCCGCTATTTTGGCCAGATTTGGCATCATGCCACTATTCTGGAAGTGTCCTGGAGTGGTATGAGGCCAATTCTGTCCATTTTGTTCCAAAGGACATGAATCCGCCAAACTGTCCGGAGCTGCGCCCGGTGGAGCAGTACTGGGCAATGATGAAGCGGGAACTTCGGAAGAACAAGAAGACAGTCAAAGACGAGAAGGACATGTTAAGAAAATGAAAAAAAAAAAACTGAGAAACTGGTACCGCATGACACTGTAAAGACTTTGATGGAGGGCATCATGCGAAAATGCGTTCAATTTTACACTCAAGGCTCCATCGATTAACTTTTCTTTTGATTTTTGAAGTAAATATATGTATAAAACTACCCTAAAATTTTGGTTTGATTCTAAACATTATAAAAAAATTGGCATGACATTTTCGGTGTCGCAATAATTTCGTGTTCGCCTTTTAATGTTAGATTTAAAGAAAATCTTTTTTGTATTCTTTTCCAGCTCCTTCCGAAAACTTTTTTAAATTTAGACATTTGTTAAGTTGTAAGTTATTTTATAAGACATTTTACTATTTACCAATTTTGTTCTACTTTCATAGCAATTTGGTTTCGAATACTTGGATCAATCAAGTTCAGTTGCCATCGGTTCCGTTGTTGGCATTTCCCGACGAGCCCGTTCCTACCGGCTCGGATGAATGTACCGCGAACGATTCACTCCACGAGTTGTTTCCGAAGTGCGTATTCCAGTGACCGAAAGAACTATTGCTGCCTACCGGCACACAGGGAATCCTCGGAATGTGAATCCACCATTTCCTCGGTGGATTTTCCGGCTCCGGTTGGTCGGTGCTATTCCGGCACGGTCCCGGTCTAAACCAGGGTGCGAGACTTAATCCGGACGTAAGGTGAATGGCACCGATCAGAACTAGCGTTGAGATGATCAGCAGCTTCATGGTGGTGAATTGGAATATCGTTGGAATGATTAAAATGACTACTTTTATACTCATTGGGCTGTTTGTCAAACGGGGCAAAAATATGTGAATGTCTAACGGTATGCAAATTTGAGTTGTTTGACATTTCGAATCAATATTTGCCAGCAGCTGTTCAATCGGTAGAATTCGTTTTAATTTACTTCGACTTATGGTTGTTTGACAACTGAAAATGTTCAACGATTTTCTTTATGTTGATTGCGTGCTTCCCAAAATGTCAGCAGTGTCACCAGGGAATTGTCACTGGCACGGTGAAATGTGAATTTCTAGGTGTGTACAATGGGCTTTCCGTTCGTTGTTTATAGTGGCTCCGGCTTGCACATATGGTGCACATGTTTATAGTCGTGTTGACAGCAGTGAGTGGTGAAAGGAACGACGGAAATTGGGTTACGGGTTTCTGGGCTAATGTGTCCTGGGCCGAGTGTGAACAGGCATGTGTTTTCGGTGGAAATTAGGTTATTCTGAAAGGGGTTATGCCATACGGTGCAAATTTGAATTTCTCTTCCGTGGACTCCGTTTTTGAATGCATACTATAAATTTTGTTTTAATGTCCAGAACTTGAAACAGAAGTGCTTCTTTCCTATTTATGCCAGAACATTCACAACCTCTTTCGATACATGCTAGAAATCCTCCCAACCATTTAATGGCGCATTTTACAACCTCATCCATATAACCATTAGTTGCGCAACACTAGAGCGAGAAACGCGTAGTGGCGAAGAAATCCGAGCCTTTTTCCATTCATTAAAATAACAACTAGCGAAGAAAGCTAACCATCGGAACCAACGGAGAAGCAGCAGCTGTTATTGAATTTCCTTTCCAATTTCCACACATCATAAATTTAAATTAGTAGAGGAAGCCCGCCCACGTTCCCAACATGGAAGAAAGGAGCTTTCCCAAAGCCGGCAACCAATCAGCCGTCCACTCGTTCTCTTGACCATGACTTCGAAGCTAAAAATATACACACAAGAGTGAGGGAGGACAGGTTCGTGTGTTCCTGAATGCACCTCCTCCCACCAGATGGGGAAATGACGTGGAAGCGAAGGATTAAACGATCAAATCAAAAAGCTGTGAAATGGCTTGTCTCGAAGTGGGATTCTATTTCTTTTGCTACATATATTCTATGATTGTGCAATTTTTTCCTCTCTTTCGTATTGTATCGAGCTTGATAAGGGTGGCCTGCACCGTTAACGGCTTGCGTGGAAAATCAACAAGACATGTACCACCACCCTATGGCCGTTGAACCGTTTTGAAAGACCTGCACGAGTGGAACGAAAATTGAATTGTACGCGGACCGGATCAGCGGTTTTCCGGGAGTGTGTGTGCGTCCCCTAAAGGTCCGTTAGGTTACTCGTGGAGCTGAGCGTGAGTACAAAAGGAAGCAACAATTTGCATGTTGGACAACACCCCCACTAATGCTTCTGCTAGCCTCTTACCGTGCCATCCTGGACGGGCTTCGACGAGGATAAGTGGAAAAAGCTCGAAAAAAGTGGCGGTGATTCATGCTTGCGTTGACATGGCGGAGGGGAAGCCATTTGTGTTCGAAAATGTGCTGGAAGAAGGGCAGTCGCGAGGAGTGAATACGGTTTCGGGAATTATTCAGACTGGCCTTCGGTGAGTTCAAGCACTTGACATTTCGGTCTGATCTATAAGCGGTTGGCACGAATCAGTTCCGGTTATGTAGCTTTAATGTTTGACTGTCATGTTGGTTTTGGTCATTGGTTACTCTGTTTTTTAGGCAAAATGAGAATCGAATCAAAGAAGAGCCTACTTTTCAAAAACAGTCCAATTGTGATAATAGCTCGACTCGACTCGAAACATATCACTGTTGAGTCGAGCAAAATTGCGCATTGCAGAAGCCGACTAAATCTGATCAAGTCGACAATCCAACTTGACTTTTAGGCTTTTTGACGTTTAGTTGCGTTTCCCCAGGGATGCCAGATATTTTTATCAAATGTCTGTGACAAAAATTTGACATGTCTGGGAATGACTCTATAAGCCTATAAATTTTTTTTTTAGAAAATTAGACTTCTTTAAACGAAAAGACGTAATAAGAGAGCGAGTTATGTCATTATCACTATTTGTGTGATTATTTAAACATGTCTGTATCTATTTCATGGATTGTATGCAACCTTACACTATTTTTTCATATTTTTAAAGTGACACTGAAGCTTGAAGCATGCGCAGAGATGACACAGTTTTCTAAAGTTTTTTTTTGTCCCTGTAATGCTCTTTCCAGTTTTGTACTTTAAAATCAAAATTTTTTAGTTTTCATTTGATAAATTCAACCGACTTTTTTTTTATTTAACAATAACCATTGATGGTGTATACCATATTTTAATATGGTGTCATCATCACTCATGATCATCAATATCGTTATGGTCATATGAATGATTTTTGTATAGACTGCTTCTTCGGTTAGTCAGTGATTATCACTTAAATTTCAGGGAAACTCTCTCCTGGTCTTCTGCAAGGCTCTTTGCTCTATTTTGGGAAGTTTCCTCCTGAACTTCTTGGCAGTCACTCCTTATTTTCTTCAAAATTCACATTTAAGAACCCAACCTTACCTTCCAGAAACATTTGGTAATTTTTTCCTGAACATAGTTACTTTCTAAGCTTCTGATAAGTGGAAAATGCTCTCCAGAATTTCTTGGCAAATCTTCTTAAGTTGTTAGAAGTTTCTTCCTGAACTTCTGAGAAGATCTTTTCTGAATTGCCGAAATAATTTCTTCTGAACTTCAGGGTTGTAGTCTCTTGAGCTTCGGGAAAGTTTGTTCCTGAATTTCTGAGAAATTCCTCCTTGAACTACTAGAAAGATCCCTCTATACTTCTGGAAAGTTTATTCCTGATTTTATCAAAAGAATCTACCATAGCTTCTGGGATTTCGTGAACTTCAAGAAGCTCTTATTCTGAAAAGCTGGAATGTACGATTCAGAACTTTAGGGAAGCTCTCTACACGCTTTTTCTAAACAACCCAAATTTGAGTACGATGGACTCAAGTTCGTCGGAAGTATGGCTGCCCAAAAGTGAGTGAAGATAGTTTGTAGTGGTAATATAACAAACAGTCAACATCGGTTTGAATCCGATCGATGTTTACTAATTGTCAACGTGTTACTCCTAACCATTTTTACTCACGTTTGGGTAGCCATACATCCGACGAATTTGAGTCCATCGTACTCAAATTTGGGTTGTTTAAAAATAGCGTGTAGCACTTCTGATTAGTTCCAACTAAACTTTCGGTCTCTTCGCAACTTCTGAGAAGTCCTCTTATGGAGTTCTTTACTGATTCTTTTGAAAAATTTCTTCTTGACCCTACAGATAGTGCCCTTTCTGGAAGGTTTCTTCCTGAAATTCGGGGACATTTTTTTCCTGAGCTTATTCTTCCCAAACTTCTGATTGGTCCCATCCGGAACTGCTAGGAAAATTTTATTCCAAAAATTTTAGGAAAATTCCCTTAAATTTGTTCTTGAAGTTTTTCCTGGACTTCTGAGATGTCCTCTTCTGAACTTCTGAGAAGTTTTTTCCAGAACTTTGGGAAGTTTGTTCCGGAACTATTGTAAAATTTGTGCTCAAATTAGAAGGAAGTACCATTGACTAACTCTAAGGCCAGTAGGTCCCGTACAAAAACGATTTTTTTCTTGGCTCAGTAAATACTAACACATCGGTCCCAAGCTTAATAATGCGCCCCTAATAATGAACTCACACGAACACACTCTCAAATACTCTGTCAAAATAACAGGATTTTTTTTCCTGATTTATTGAGAAATTATAAGTAGTGCCCTTCCTGGCTAGCTCCTGTCTAAATTTGGTGAAGTTTGTTTTTCAGAACTTCTGGGAAGATCAATCTTGAATTTCTGGGAAGAACTCCTAAACCTCTGAAAAATTCCAAATTTCATGAAGTCATCTCCCCTAGACTTCTTCCTGAAGCTCTGATAAGTCCTCTCCTGATTCTTAGGAAGTTCTTTTTTTTTTTTAAAAAAAAAAAAAGACCGTGCAATATCGTAGTTGCTACTCCTTCACTGATCAGAACTAGTGTAATTGCACAGAGAACCACATAGATGTAGCTTGAGAGTAGCTTTACATCTTCAATGTACAAGTTCACTAATTCTATTTATAGATTCAGTACCGGCGCCGGCCATGTCCTCATGGTCTTTGGGGAGGGGAGAAGAAGGATGATTAGTTTGACAATCGTTGTTATTAGAGACCGTGAGCACCACTGCATCTCTACAATTGCCAAGGGAAGAATGGTTGTGTTAGTGAGGCAGGTTTAGATCATGGATGCACTGTGGTAAGTAAAGCGATCAATGAAAGAGAGTGCAGTAGTCTGCTTTTTTATTTTAAATCTAGTGGTGATAGAAAGAGGCAAGTGACAAATGGCAAGGAAGGGGACGGGCCTGGGATTGAACTCCAGACCATCTGCTCAGTAAGCAGAACGGGTAACCACTGAGCAACCCAGCCACGTTTCTCCTGATTCTTAGGAAGTTCTGTCTTGAAACTCTGGTAAGTATAATCTTGAACTTCGGTTACGAATTTTTGCAGGTTCTTCTTGCATGCACTGCTTGCTCTCAATACTTCTTAGAAGTTTCTACCAGACCATAGGAGAAGTTTTTTTGTCGAGGAAGTCTCTAAATTTCTCAAATATGATTTGTTTTGTTGTGAGCCTTGCTTTTCGTTGTGACGTAATAGCAAAGGAGCAATATTTAAAACGCTTTGACAGTAGTTTTTCGCATGGGTTTGAACACTACCATAAGTAGGTACTCCATGTTACCCTCGAAAGGGCCTATACGATACTTATCACCGGACCCATTGCGTCTCCAAGTGGCCCACCGCTTTCGCTTCTTCAAGAATTTCTACTCTAAATGATACCTACGATATTTAAAAAAAAATTCAACAAATCTTCTTACCGTATCTACTATACTGTTTAGATTCTTCTTTAAATCCTAACTTCAGAGAATACCTTCATTTGAAATTTAAAAAAAAATATTTCGAATGTCTGTAAAAGTCTGCATCATAAATTAAATGTCTGCTAAATGTCTACATCGTTAAAAAAGTCTGCAATAAAAATGAAAAGTCTGCAGATTTACAGACATGTCTGTGAATATGGCATCCCTGCCTTTCCCTTTCCCTTTCATGCAGAGGAACGATGTTTTGTTTTACTTCAAATGATTTCCTTTCTTACTTGCACTCTTTGAAGAAAACGAACCATCATTCCTCTGCATGTGCCAGAAAAGGAAAGGCGATTAAACGTCAAAAAGCTTAGTAGCGTTAAATCTCACTAGTCCTAGTTAACTATAGAGCTGAAATTCTTCAAATGCTACTGATATATTGCATCATACTTCAGGACTTTAGCATCAATTTAGCTGTCATTCTTGATAACCGCAGCATAAGTATTTACATTTTTTACGCTTGTTGTGTGAATAACACTAATGTTTTTGTTATTCAGAAAATTGGGCCGCTGTTCCAAAGTTGCAATTTGTAGGATTTTTCGAGAAAGTTATTTTTAGAGATGATTATGAAGAGAAGTTATTATCTACAGGGTGTCCGAATATTATCCGTACACAAAATGGTTTTTAAACTATCTCTTATTGTTGGATTTATATCCCAAGCAACACAGCTTGTATTAAACAAGTTGAAAATACTGTTAAATGACAAAAACAGGTTATAAATTAAGGTGTTCAATACTTTATTTCATACCTTAATATAACGCAAAAAGCGCAAAAAGTGAAGCCTTATAAAACATGAAATGCAAAAAAATTATCCTCATACAAAACATTACATTGACAAGCGTGGGATTCGAACCCTAGTCCTTGGCGTGGTAGGTTTGTAACTTCTTTGCTAAGCCAACTCAGATTGTTGAAAAGCAAATTCTAAGTATCTATTATATGCTTCCCGTGGGCAGTGAAACCACATTCTTCATCGTAATGAAAAAAAAGAACACGTTTCGCAAAACATGGTTGGTGTAATGTAATTTCAACAGTATATGGAACTTCCCATAAAATCTTGTCCTGTTTATGTATTATAAATGTATTGAACCATGTTTTTAAGAACAATAAAATATTAATCACATGCAGTAGAGAAAACAGTATTTTTACTTCGACCGTTTTTCAGAGTGATGTATAAAATACGAGAGTTTCAATCCGCTCAAATCTTGACATGTTTTGCAATACGTTAATAATACATTTATAGTACAAACCGTTATAAATCATTCTAAAAAGATGTTTTGTGTGTTACTTGGGATATATTTTTCGTTATAGCAGTATGTTTGCAAATAACAAGTTTGATTTGTTCATTCCAAAATGACCGCCTCGTGCTAAGATGCACACCTTCAAACGTTTCGGGAAGTTATCCACGATGGCCGTGAATTCTTCGATAGATATTTCTCGAGTATTTTTTCAAACAGACGTATCTGATTTTGTAAACAAAGATGAATATGAAGTAAGATTCAAACGTTAAATTCTTGAAACCCACAGCACTTTCATGCAAACTAGGGCCACCAACACAAGGAATAACGTTTCCTTACTATGATAGTGATGCTACTTCCCGTGAGGGTGCTGATAGTTTTGAGAAATTTATGTTTGAATATTACTTCCCTTCTTTGCTTACAAAATCAGATACGTCTGTTTGAAAAAGTACTCGATATTTGTTCCCAAACCTTTAAAAGAGACGATTTGATATGTTCTAGTTATTCGTGTGGTGTACTGCAGGCTCTTGACTCCAAAATGGGCCATACCGAGTAGTCCATCGGATTCAAATCCGGTAAGTTAGAAGGCCATTCATCTTTCGATAAAATGCTTGCGTTCGCAAAGACTAATACTAGGGTGTTTTTTTCATTAGGGCGAATCTGCAATTGAGAGACTCTCTTTGATTAC